>VWZT01007595.1:40061-66934 GCA_013397055.1 Pachycephala philippinensis | reverse complement strand
TGTGATCCCCCATTAATTGATTCTGTGATCCCCCATTAATTATGATTCTGTGATCTCTCACTTTTTTTTTTTCAGGAGAAAACAATTTCTCCCAAAATTTGAGAAAATGCCCATTTTCCAACAGATTATAAGTATGGANTGATTCTGTGATGCCCAATTAATTGATTCTGTGATCCCCCATTAATCCCAGTTCTGTGATTCCCCCATTAATGCCAGTTCTATTATCCCTCATTAATTATGATTTTGTGATCCCCCATTAATTATGATTCTGTGATCCCCCATTAATTGATTCTGTGATCCCCCCATTAATTGATTCTGTGATCCCCCATTAATTGATTCTGTGATCCCCCATTAATTATGATTCTGTGATCTCTCACTTTTTTTTTTTCAGGAGAAAACAATTTCTCCCAAAATTTGAGAAAATGCCCATTTTCCAACAGATTATAAGTATGGAAACAGATATATAATTAACATTTCGTATTAAGCAGTGTTAGACATAAAGTTATTATCAATTAAATTGTTTTATTTTATTTTCCTGGCTGAGAAACAACTGCTGTGAGTGATGTAGCTGACCAGAAAATGCAAGTTTTTTAAAATGCACAGTGCTCTGAAAGATTTTAAAAAAAAAATCAATTTTGGTGGAAAATTTGCAGGGGGAAAAAAAAAATCAATCCAAATGTAATGACTCCATCAAGGTAAACACCCCCTGAGCCTGAGCTGCAGCTCCTGGTGCTGGGGAGAAAAATTAGTGCAGATCAAAATATTGCTGCAACTTCTTCACATTTCCATAAAGCTTAATTTTCCAACAGCTTCAATGTCACCATCTCGTTTTCCAGAGTAAAAGCTGTGTTTTGTAGGGCTGGGGTTTGGTTTCTGTCCTCATTCAAATCAGTGTCGCTCAGAATCTCAGCTAAATTTGGAAATTTGAGAGGCCTTTTTCTAGCAGTTGTTAAAAAAGTTGAGCGGCAAAAGGTTTGCAGCCTCAACCCTGAGCACAGATAAAGTGTATTTTTAAAATACGCACAAGATAAATTATAAAAATGAAGTAACACCACTGCTAAAAATGGCATTTCTTGATAAATAATATCTCTTTTAATCCCTTTTTTTGGTGTTGATGAGTGCTTTTTCCACTTCAATTCCAGCGTACTGGGTATTTAATTTTACAGCATTATTAATGGCTTTTTAAATAGTTGTCCTTTGCTTTATTTTCCTCCTCCCCTGCTCCCTTCCCAGGACATTTCTGCTGCTGAAACACCCAGGAGCTCTTTGCCCTTGCAGCGAGGTCAATCAGCAATTAAACACCGAGGCAAAGAGGGGAAATATTTGTGGATATTGGGGTTTTTCTGCTATTTCCAGACAAATCTGTGCTGGATCAGCTCGAGCAGGGATTTGGGAGCCCTTCCCTGATCCCTGTGGCAGCTCATGGAAAATTTGGGAACACAGAGGACCAAATACAGGACCAAACACAGGACCAAATACAGGACCAAACATGATTTTTGCTGCTCAATTAATGTCTTTCAACACCTCCTCAGGCAGTTTTGGATCTCCAGAGGACAAAAATCCTGGAAAATCGAGTTGTGCCATGCTTTGCCAACACAAATCAGGGATTTATGGAGCTGTCCTTTATTTAAAGGCAAGGCAGTGACCAGAGTGTGCAACCACTGTTATTTGCCAGCAGATCTTCCAAAAATTATAAATATTTATTGTGGGCAGCAGAGGTTTGAGCACAGCACTTGGGAAAACTTCCAGAATTTTCCTCTCCTGTGGAGAGGGGTCTGAGTATTCCGAGCTGGGGACAGGGAAGGACTTGGTGCCCCTAAAATCAATTTGAGCTTTATGAGGATGCTTTGTTGGATTCATCTCCCTGCCATGGGCACAGAAACACATAAAAAACTAAATTGCAAATTGCAGCCTGCTCTGTTTTCCATGAAAAATCGGGATTTCCAGGTTTTGTGGTGTTCGTGGCAAGCTGAACAATTTCTGTGTGGGCTTCAAAGTGGAAAGCAGCAGAAGGAAACAAGTTGTGAGAGCTCTGGCTGTACCCACACAGCAGATTTCAGTGTGGAGCTAAATGTCAGGGGGAGTCAGAAACATGGCCCAAAATGTGGTAATTTGGGGTTTGCTAAAGGGCTCTGTGCAGGGCAGGATTTTGGGGTTTGGGGTTTGCTAAAGGGCTCTGTGCAGGGCAGGATTTTGTCCTTTGGGGTTTGCTAAAGGGGCTCTGTGCAGGATGGGATTTTGGGGTTGTGCTAAAGGGGCTCTGCAGGACAGGATTTGTCATTTGGGGTGTGCTAAAGGGGCTGTGTGCAGGACAGGATTTGTTATGTGGGGTTATGCTAAAGAGCCTCTGCAGGGCAGGATTTTGTCATTTGGGATTTGCTAAAGAGCCTCTGCAGGACAGGATTTTGTCATTTGGGGTGTGCTAAAGGGTCTCTGTGCATCTCAGGATTTGTTATTTGGGGTGTGCTAAAGGGGCTGTGTGCAGGGCAGGATTTTGGGATTTGGGGTTGTGCTAAAGGGGCTCTGCAGGACAGGATTTGTTATTTGGGGTTTGCTAAAGGGGCTCTCTGTGGGACAGGATTTTGTTTCCTGGGGCTGTTCCCCAGGGCTGAGCAGCTCAGTTCTCCCAGCTCTGGGCTCCAAGCACCCCATGAGCTCCCCCCATCCTGAAGTGGTGACCCCCAGCACACTTTTTACCTAGTTTTACCTAGTTTTACCTAGTTTTACCTAGTTTTACCTAGTTTTACCTAGTTTTACCTAGTTTTACCTAGTTTTAGCTAGTTTTAGCTAGTTTTAGCTAGTTTTAGCTAGTTTTAGCTAGTTTTACCTCATTTCTAAGCCGTTCCAGGAGGTTTTGTAAGGTCAGCTGCAGCCTGGGAGATCCCTGGTGGAGCTGCCCCCCTGTTCCTGGCACTGGGAAGGGCAGGAGGTGGATTCTCGTCCCTGTTCCCAGAGCTGTCCCCCTCCATCCATCCTGCAGCCTCCTGTCAGGACCCCTGTGCACAGGAGACAACATTAAAATTGTCTTGTGGAGCCCCAGCCCTGCCTGATTCAGGAATTTGATCCCAGAAAATTCTGTGTTTAAGTGTGGGATGTTGCACTGATTAATTCTGGTCGAATTCTTCCCATTTCCTTTTCATTCCCACTCCCCGCTGTGGCCCATTATGGACCAGAAGCCCTTCAAATATTCAGATTTACTCAGTGGGAAGGGTTTGAACTGTCCTGGGGTCGCTGTCCCCCTGTGCCCCAGGTCCACACCAGGAATTTTCCTCTCAGGAGCACAGAACAAACCCAGAACAACGATCTGCAGGACTGGATCAAAGGTGGAGGGATAAATCAGCTCTGCTTGTGTTTATTGGCAAAGCAGCACTGAGAATATTCCAGATTTTTACTGATTGCTGCCCCAAAGCAATCGATGAGAGGGGAAGAACACTCATTTTGAAGGCAAAACAAAGTGAGCTGCAGAAATTCTATTGATTGCTCTGATTGTACCTTGGACTGTTTGCAGGAGGGCAGGGGAAGGATCTCAAATACTGCACCTGCCATGGAAATGCCTGTGCAAATTCAGCATTTTGAAACATTTGTTGTGGTTTGTATTGATTCTAGAAATGCTGAGTGGTGCCAGGAGGTGCCGTGGAAAGCTCTGCCACCTCGTTACGGCTGTTTTTAATAAAAAAAAATCCCAAGAGAAGCTCCACCTCTTCTACCCTGCCTCCCTCAGGCCTGAGGAGCTCTTTGGGGACCCTGGGCTGGGATTTTGGGTGCTGCTGAGGAGGAATGGACGTGTCATTGCTGAAGGTCCAGACCCCAAACCCTTTCCTGCCACATCCAAACTGCAGCTCCTTCAAAACTTTCCAGGTTAAATCCAAACCCCAGGAGCTGCCAACTCCAGCTGCAGCTTGATGATTCTCACTCAGGGCAGCCTGGGGGAGCCTCTGCTGCTTTTCCAAGCCTGTAAAAGCAGGAGAAGCTGCTCTCCAGCAAAATCTGCATCCTGGGAATGTCAGGATGTTTAACCTTCATCCCCCTGGGCTGGCATGGCTCAGTCAGAGCTGAGCTCAGCAAAGGGAACACAAAGAGTTCCCATTATTGTCCTTTGTTGTGTGCTCCCATCTGGCTCAGGATCACACCCAGCACTGGAAACAAGCTTCTGGTGTCGCTGCGTTTGATAAAGGAAGAGTATTGGGCACATTTTATTCCGGTTATCTCATGGAAAAGGGTTGGATGTGATGGGTTGTTTTATTCCCCACAGCTGCTTCCCAACTTCAGCACGATCAGCTACAACATCCGAAGGTTTGATTTTTATCAATATCTTTGATATTAAGAATGATATCATCTGACTAAAAAAATCGATGCAAGTTTGAGAAAGCAGCTGACCCTCGTGCTTTATGGTATAAACTACCTTGGAAAGGAGAAAAATGTTCATATTAAGATTTCTTGCACCTTTCTCTGTTGTAGCAGGAGAGTTTTATCAGCTCACAGCACGTCAAAAACCTATTTTCAGAGCCAAGTGTTGTCCCTCCCCACCCCTGGGCTGCTGTGGCAGACAGAAAGTGCTCTCTGGGAGGTGAATCCCACTGGAGCTGATTCCCCCTGCACAGGGGTGGCAGAAATGGGAGCTCAGCTCTGCCCCTGAGCCCAGAACTCGTGTGACCCCTGGCTCAGACAGAATGTTGTTCTTCCCTCCTCAACTGTGTAATAAATAAAGGATCAAGGAGTGAAGAAGTGCAAATAATGTTGTCAGGGAGAGTTGGGACATCCTGAAACAGCTTCTGAGGGATCTGGGATTTTCTTCTTCCTCAAAGGCCCTTAATGAGGAGTTGGTGTTTGTCTGTCTGAATTGCCCCCAGGCTGGGGAGTTCTGCTCAGGATAAAACCCAAGGAACTGCTCTGGGCTGGAATGTGAGTGTCTGATCTGAATAACATTCCCTATTTCCCACATTTCTGAGGGAATTTGTACCCAGAGGGTTTATATATTAACAGAATCCCCACTGGAGCTGTTTCACAACTGGGAGAGTAAAGGGTGGGATAAAGGGAAGCTGGCCCTGGAAAAAGGAGTCACCAAAAATTGTACTTCACTCTGGAGCAGAAAAAAATCTCCCTTTCCTCCATCCTCTCAACATTTGTCTCCAGTATCTTCTGTTCCCTTCAGGCACAAACAGAAATGCCAGGGCTTTATCATTTTATCAGTTGAGCTTATTCTTTATTTTATAGTAACTTTATTGGGATGTAAAGTCACCAGGAAACTTGACTTTGAAATGTTCAGTCACCAGAAGAGAGGCACAAATGTGGCCTTAGAGGAAAGGCCCCAGGAAAGTTCCTGGGACAAAAGCCAAAATCTCTCCATTCTGCCTGACATATTTGTTCACAGTCTTAATTTAATTAAATCTGAGGGGATTCATTACTGATTCCAGTGCTTTTGTCTCCTCTGTCTCCATCAGATAATCCTCCACCTACCTCCAGTCCCATTTGAAAGCGATTTTTGTAATTAATTTTCTAAAATAAATGTATTTAACTTACACACCATTTACTCTGCTTCCCTATTGTCTAATGAGGTAAAAAAAATAACTGGGGTTGAAATGAACTTGCCAGACATTGGAACTGCTTCCTTGCCTGCTCTTCTGATAAGAGTTTGCTATTTGGTTTGTCTTCATGAACCTTTGCCTTTGTTCTTTGGGTTGACCTGGTGATTTTCAGCACGGGGGGAGCATAAAATAACAGTGGGGCTGTTATTCCAGGGGCTGGAATCCCCCCTCAGTTTGGGAATGCTGCACAAAGCTCTCCCCTTTTAAATTTCACCCTTCAAGGACTGCGTAGACTGTAAAAGATGACATTAAAATGACATTATTTATATGCACAAGCCCATTGGGCTTTATTTGTATTTCCTTCTGCTAACCAGGTTCCTGTTTTTCCTATTAATGTTACGTTAATTAAAGACTATTAAGAGAATTAATATTACATTAATTAAAAAGTGCTGCCCACCCGTTAATTGCTGAGGGTGCCCAGCTGATGGATGTGTGTTTTTCCAGGTCTCCTGACCGGATAAATCTGGATTACTCAAGGAATGGATGAAGCAGAGCCCTGTGTTCCAGGTGAGCCCCAATCCCAGCTCCCCAGGAGCCCAATCCCAGTCCATCCCAGCTCCCGAGCTCCTCCTGTCCCTGCTGCAGCCATGGGACTGCTCTGCTCCTCCAGAGCTGCATCTTCCCTTTTCCTGGGATGTGCAAATGGAAAAACTTCACAAACTTGGCCTTTAAACCAGAACTGTTTGGTTTAAAACCTGGCCTTTACACCAGAAGTGTTTGGTTTAAATCCTGGCCTTTAAAGNGGGACTGCTCTGCTCCTCCAGAGCTGCATCTTCCCTTTTCCTGGGATGTGCAAATGGAAAAACTTCACAAACTTGGCCTTTAAACCAGAACTGTTTGGTTTAAAACCTGGCCTTTACACCAGAAGTGTTTGGTTTAAATCCTGGCCTTTACACCAGAACTGTTTGCCCAGAGAGGAAGGAGAATCCCCCTGGAGCAGGCAGAGCCTGGGAGCTGTTCTGACCCTAAATCCAAGGCTCCCAGGGATGGGCTGGACCAGGGGCACCCCGAGCTCCTTCCCAACCCCACATGGGCTGGATTCTCCAGCAGAGGCACCTCCAGATTCATTCTGGGCACGGGGATTTTGTCCCAGGCACTTCTGGGACTTTGGTTGTTGCTTTAAATGATGTGATTCCTCCTGGGCAGCCTCCTCTCTCTGGAATATCTTGATATCAAGTCCTTGCACCAAGAAGGTTTTGCTAAAGCTCAAGGTTTTGAGGGTGCTGGGTTCATGCCAGCAGTGCCACGTTGTAGGAACACATCCCTGGCACCAAACTGCCCCCTGGCACCAAATTCCCCCCTGGCAGTTTGCAGAACCCCAGCTGGGCTCTGTGCTGATCCCCCAGGGTTTTCCTGCTCTTCCCAGCTCCGTTGGTGCCTTTGGACCCAGGCTGTTTATGGACACTTTTCCAGGACACGCTCAGCCCCAAACCCCTGCCCTCATCCTCAGCTGCCTCCCTTCTTTTGGGATGATTTCCTTTGCCCTGGAGCAGGGATATTTCCCCCCTGTGTTACAGCAGGGAAAGCATTCCCCCCCTCCCACTCTGAGATTTTGGGTGTTTGCACCGACAGCTCTGAAATGTTTGGGAGGAGAGTCATTCCTGCTAATCTTTACATGCTTCAAATATTTCTGGGAAAATTCTGTATTAATCTGGATACTGGGAAAGGCTGGAAATAACTTCTGTGCTGGAATTCTGTGCATGATGGGCATTTAACTTAAAATAACCCCCTGGGACAGACCCACCCCCGGCTTTAATTTGAGGGAGGCAATCTGTGCTAATTAATTAATTGTTGTCAAAATTATTTTTAGAACTACTTCTTAGAAATACTGCGTTTTTTCTTAATTGGTGTTGTCAAAGCTGAGATACTCAACAATAATTTAGTTCCTTCATTTGACCTAATAGTTAATCAATTAGGAGCATTATTAATGACATCTTTTAAATAGAAACTAATAGCGTTGTCAAAGCATGCAAACATATTTCCCAGCTGTTTTCAGAGACGTTTCAGGGTTAAGGAGTTCAAGATTGTTTTAAGGGACGAAGAAATAAAATAATTCCGTGGCTTTTACAGGGATTTAACTTCACTTTTCTGGTGTTTCTGTCTCTGAGGCAACAGGAAAATGCTTTGGCCACAGTCCCACCCAATGGGATGAGCGTTATAAATATCACCAGCGTTTCAGAAAGTAAAACTTTTCTCCATTCTGTTTTTGCTGTTCAAATCTAAAATCCTGAACTGAATTTCACACCTCAGAGCTTTGATATTCTCTAATTTCATGTTGGTGCTGCTGCTCCAGGCCTGATTAAGTAACAAATGTCACCACTCAAAGATTCCCTGTTGGAAAACTTCCTCTCCTCTTCCCAGCAGTGACAGGAAATATAAAGTGAGCAGAGCATGTCCTTGGCTGTGGGACAATGTGGGACAATGTGGGACAATGTGGGACGTGCAGCTTGGTCACAGGCACACAATCCTTCAGGCTGCAGAAGAAATCCAAGAGCATCGAGCCCAGCCTCACTGAGCAGGTGTAAAATGACCTTTCTGGGAGAGACAGCCTGAGAAAAGGCTCCTTCTCCATCCAGACTGTTTCAAAATCCACAATTTTATTATTTTCTGTGCCTCCTTTATCACTTTTTATCCAAGGGCATGTTGCAAACACAAAGGCTGTGGCAGAGGGACTTGTGCCACACTCACCCCTGGCACTCCAGCTGAGCTTTCCCAGCTCTCCTCAGGGAAATCCAACATTTTGTGAGCACTTGGTGGGGCAGCTCAAGCTCTCTCCTCAGTGCAGGGAAGTGGCCACGTGTCTGCAGGGACGATTTCCCTGGGTTAGTGCTCCCTGCATCCCAAATTCCCACTCAGGAGCAGCTGGCTCATTCCAGAACTATGTGAGGCAAAGTTGAGGACGAGACGTGGAACCTCCCTCTCCTCCAGCCTGGTCTGTCACCCTTGTTCTAAATTTAAATCTGTGTTTACAGGAGGCAAAAGGGAAAAGGCAGCAGTTAAATTAAGCAGCAAAACATCTCGTGTTTGTTTTGAGGCCAGAAAAGTGGATTTTCTTTTCCATCTGGTGAGTTCTGCTGGCAGGGCCTGGTGGGCGATGTGTATATTTGTGAAAGCTTTGTGAACAAGTAAACGTGAGCCGTGCTCAGAGGGACCCCTGCCTTGGCCTCTGACCCTTTTAGGGTTATTTTTGGCAGCAAAATTCCATAGAATAAGGAGCAGCGGGGCTGGAGCAGGGAAGAGCCACGCTCGGGGCTGGTGGAGCTTTCTCAGGAGGCTTTTCCAAGGGACACTTTGCTGTTTTTGGGCTGCACGTCCCCATCTGTGCCCTGCTCTGAGCTGAGCCTGGGAGCTGTGGCAAAGCCACCAGGGTCTGCCCATTCCTTCCCCTTCCTTTATTCCCCACTCCTGCAGATTCCCAAGGCAGGGAGGAGCTGCTGCTCAGCACCCAGGGCTCTGTGTTCCCAGCCAAAGCCTGGATCTGCTCAGCTCACGGATTCTGCTCCCTGGGCTGAGCAATTCCAGCCCCAAATGGGGACTGTGGTCCCAGACCTTGGGGGAATTCTGTGGGGTGTTGGATGGGAATGGCCCAACCCAGGGAAACGTGGAATGCACTGAGCTGAGCTCTGCTCTCCTCCCTGTGGAGCAGTGTCTGCTCATCCCCCCGAGTGGGAGCTGAATTTGTGAATTCAACTCTCCTCTTGAAGGGAATTCAGCAGCTCCTGATGATAAAAAACCCGATGGACACCTTCAGGTCTGTGCTGTTATTAGGATGGGAATATGTTCCCTCTTGTTCCACATTCACTCTTTAGTACAAGAGACATTTATAAACTGATTATCAGAGCCTCCCAACCACAGAGAAACCCAACTGGAGCCGCTGGGAACGTGATTAAAGGAAATTAATCCTGGATAAAATGCAGGTTGAAGTTCTGAGACCTTTCGTTCTTATCTGGCCCGGCATTGTGCACACAACAGTCGCTGCCTCCGTTGTTACATATCTTGGGACTTAATCTCATTTGTGGTGTCATTTTGTTAGAAAAAGCTGATGTCCAGGTCTTGATAAAGGAGTGAAGGGGATAAATATTCATCCTGTTTATTGCATCTCCTTCGGAGGCTTTTGTAGCAGAGGTGAAAGGAAAGGAGAAGAAAGCCACCCAGATAAAACTTTAATAATAATTTTATGGTTCTGCAACAGCAGCTCCATTGTGAAATAGCCTCTGTTGTGTTCCCAGCCTGCAGCTCCCCAGTGCTGCACGTTTGTGCCCATTTTTACCACTTTGAAAGTTATTTAATGTCAGGTCCTGCAATTTATTAAAGCAGGATCCAAAGGCAGGGACAGTTCTGTGGATCCAAGCAGAGTCCCCTCTGGGAGGGGGTGGCTGAGGTGATGAGGGGAGGTCGTGTTCAGCCAATTAGTCCCAGTAATTTCATTAGAAAAGAGAAAGGCAACATGGACTTGGTGTGATTTCCACTCTAACTCTGCGATCCAGAATTTCCATTAATAGCGACTGACAGATTTGGAAGTTAAAATGTTCAGTGTGAGCTCCAAAAGGAATCCCATCCCCAGGGCAGGGTTTGTGCCCTCCCTGTGTGCAGGGTGGGTGTTGTGGAGCACCCAAAACAGGGCACATTTCCATGGAAAACCTCTGTTTTGTCCTTGCCAACCACCCCTCCTGTGCCTGTGGCCAGCAGCACCTCACCCCCAGCAATATTTAATTCTATTCCTGCTTTTCATCCACCGCTCTCCCAAAAATTCACCAAATAAATCAGCAGTGCCACCTCAGCTTCCACGAGTCCCCCTGGGAAAACCTCCCTGCCTGTGACTGCTTCCAGAAGGTCTCATCAGCCAGCATCTCTCCATTTCCCCAGTGTTTGGTTCCCAGATCCCTTCTCCCTGTTTGCCTTAAATCCAGATGTCCCTCGAAATGAGAGTAAGGCAGGAGAGTTCCCAGATTAAAAACATAAACAAAAGGGCATTGTTTTCTCTTCAGAGCTCGTTGCTTCTCCCCTCCTTCCGCTCTCCTGAGCTCAAAATACCCAGCTATAATTGAATATCCTCTTCTAAAGGGAGGGAGCTGCACTCCCAGGGCTGGGGAGGCCAAGGGGCAGAGGCAGGGTGGGAGAGCAGAGCTTTGCCCCAGCCCCGTGCTGGGAACCAGGGCACTGCCTTTGCTCCAGTCTCTCCAGGCACATTCCCAGCAGGATCCCCAGCTCTTTGTCAGCTGAAGTCCACATGGTAAATTTACTTAAATGTTCTGTAAAAAGTTAAAAGCACATTTATGCAATTAAGGGCGTCTTCACCACCTTGGACCTCCCAATTGTCCACCTCGTTCTTGGTTTTCCTTCCACTCCTGAGCAGGCAGCCACAGAGACACAGGATGGGCAAAAATAAACCCAATAGAATAGAAAAGAAAATTAATTTTACTTGTGCAAGACAAGTGATAGATTTTTTTTTTCCCTTCAAAGAGAGTTTTTTATAGGAAGAGGTTGAGAAACATTCCTTTTGTCAGGATTTAAGGAATTCCAGCTTCTGAGGCAGACTCAGGAGTCCTGTTAATACTTGGTTGTTCAGCCTTGGCTTGAGAAAGCATCCCAATTTCAGAGCACACAAAGACAATGGGCTCATTAATAAAATAAATCAGGGCATGTATTCTTGGGGCACTCAGCCAGGGCAGTAAAGTTGCCCTGAAAGGAAACAAACACCAGGCTGAAAACGAAAACCTGCTGCTACTTTTTATTAACTCTGAATCTCCTGTATTTCCCCTTTTTATTTGTAGCTGGTGATTTGAGGGCAGTGACATCAATTAACAGTTTAATTGCAGGGACTGTCTAATTGGGAAGGTGAGGGGGTGCCAGGTGTTCCATTTCCAGTGAACTCCAAGTTTTGTGGGAGAGATTCTCCAGCATGGCCCAGCCTCTAAATAGGAAATGTTCCTTTGCCTCTGATGGGAGAGGAACTGAGGAGCTGGTGCTGGGGTAAAATCAGAGTCAGGGAGGGAAAGGAGAAGAGTTTCCAGGCTGGAACTCAGAGCAGAAATGCTCTCCCTGGCCATTTATCACCTCCTTCAAAGCCATTCGGTGGAATTTGGAGGGGTTGTTCCAAAAATATACGGGATGGGAAGCTGGAATTGGGGCAGGAAGTTGTGGAGAGCTGCCTGGACCTGGTGTGAGAGAGAAATCACCCTCCAAGGAGGTTTCTGAGGAGCAGAACAGGGGCTAAACAAGCTCTGAAATCAATCCTGACTCTCCAACCTGAGCGTGAGGGAGGCTTTGGTTCAGGGTCCCTGAGACAAAACATTTCCATAGATTCCAACAGAGAGAGAGCTGGGTCCTTTCCCAAACTTCACCTGTCCAGGGGCTGCTCAACACTCCAGATTCACCTGTTTGTTATGGAATTGAGATGGTGCTTATTCTCTGAGCATCCAGGTTCTGTAAATCCCGTGGAATGCTGAGGAGAGAGTGGTTTATTCTCTGAGCATCCAGGTTCTGTAAATCCTGTGGAATGCTGAGGAGAGAGTGGCTGTTATTTCATGGTTGTTATTTCATGTTCAGTTTGTAGGACACAAATGCTGCCAAGCCACAAACTAAAGACAATTCCCACATTTTACCCCTGGAAATGAAGATGGAGGGAATCTGAGCAGGAGCAGGGGCATTGCTCTGCACTTCCCGCTCTGTTGCTGACATTATTTCAGCCTCCCCTCCCTCCCATCAGCTCTCTGCTCCTGGCTGAACACCCACAGTCAGCATTTCAGCATTTTATCACCCTGTGAAATCAATGAATCTCACTGGAAATCCTCACGAGCTTTAAATGGTCCCCAATGAGTGTGTGCAGCAGGCAGGGCCCAATCAATCAATCAATCAATCAATCAATCAATCAATCAATCAATCATCCCCAATTAATCTGTTCTGCAGAGTGGCCCCAGATCGATCCCTGGGTGAGCTGAGCCCCAGCATTGCCTGAGCTCTAGGAGCAGCTGCTGGACCTAAAAGTTCTGGAAATGAAATGATCTAAATGAATACCTCAAGCACTAAATCAATGCTAAGCAGAGCAAGAGGTGACGTGTTCTCCTGTTTATTCTGAAATTAAACCTGGGCAGCTGTTGAGCAGTGCTGTTTGTCATGGATTTATGGTTTTCTGGGCTGGCATTCCATCTTGTTCATGTCCTTTTATTGGCTTTTGATTCACTAATTTGGAACTGCATTATAATCACCGTGGGCAGGGATAGATGGCCTCGAGGTTTTTTCTCAGGCTGGCAGAGAAAGAAGAGATGATTTGAGTGGTGTGATTGAGCCCATGAAAAATGACCACAGTTAGTGCCTCTTTTGGGAATCTCAGCAGGGCAGGAAGGAGGCTCCACGAGCCCCCAGGATAAAGCATTTTATTCCCTCAGAGTGGAGATGTGCCTTGAGTACTGCTGCTCCACCTTTTGGGGGACACAGAAGGATTTGGTTTCCTGGGATTGGTCTAAATCCTTAAATATATTCTAAAAATGAGAAAGGAAAAAAAGGTAGTTTGGTGATAAAGTTGTGTTTCAGCTGTGGTGATTTTCCAGGTGCAAACCTGCAGTTTTCAATATCTGGAAGCAATAATTTAAACTTTAAAAAATAATTTAAACTGTCCTTTACAGGACCCTGCAGCTGTAAGAGTGTCACCAAACCCATCTGCTCCCCTGGCTGGTGGCACATTTGTGTTCATGTTTCCCATGAAACAATTCAGCTGAAAATATTCTTTATTGGGCTGAGAAACCAGGAATGCTCCACCAGAGCTGGGACCTGTGGGTGCTCTGCAGAGAATTCCCGATTCCTGACAGCGCCTGTGATTCCTGCTCTTTCCCAACAACAATTCCCAACCTTTTAGCTGGAGTTACACAACAGGAAAGGGTCAGGACAGCTGGGAAACTGCTCTGGAGAGCCGTGGGCAGGCAGCACGTGGGAGAACGAGTTCAGACATCCTCTGGAGGGTTTGGGGTGCCTCAGGTCGGGGTGGGCACTGGGGTTTCTGTGGCAGAGGGTATTTATTTAGGAGACTCTCAGACTCCTCCTGGATGTGTCCCCTGGGGCTGGGTGGGTCTCTCCTGTCACCCCGTGCCCTGGTTCCCAGTCCTGTACTGGGATCTCATGAGAACACACAGGGAGGTGAGTGAGAAAGGCCCTGAATAATCCCCTAAATAGATTTCCCCCCTTTCTTTCCTCTCCTACATCACTGTGCCTGTCTCCAGAGCTGCAGTCGAGTGTCTGTTCGGAGCAGCCACCCTGAATGCAGCAGATAATGCTGCAGCTCTTCAGCTGCAAAGGCATTTACCAAGAGCATTCAGGAGCCAGGATAGGTTTTCATCTCTCCTGTCTGATTTCTAAAGAGAGCACGAAGTGCTGCAGCTGAAACCCAGCAATTTAAAAACGGGAGGCTGTTCTGAGGGACCATTCCTATTTCTGGATGTTTTTATGAGCACTGTGGCTCACCTTGATCCAGGTACCCACAGATCCCGTGCTCATTTGCTGGCACGATCCTGCTGGAGTGATTTGGGGTGAAATCCTTTGCTGAGTCACAACACTTCACTCGGCTCCACGGGGAAGATTTTAGGATCTATAAAAACATTGCAGACTCTCCCTTCAGGGCAGCATCTCGTGTTTACAGCAGCACCACTGCAGCACTTCAGCTGCTACACTCACTGATGTTCCTGAAAAACTCCTCTCGTTTGATGCCCTTTCATCTCCCAGCATCAACAGAAATCTCCTACAACCCGGAGCTGCAAGAGAGCCCAATTATCCTGGCAGGAGCTGGGTGAGGGGAGCCGTGGGCTGGGAGCAGAGAGCTCTGCTGTTTATCCCAGTGCCCAATAAATCATTTACAGCCAGAGCCAATCACC
This sequence comes from Pachycephala philippinensis, assembly GCA_013397055.1. NCBI lineage: Eukaryota > Metazoa > Chordata > Aves > Passeriformes > Pachycephala > Pachycephala philippinensis. Next base: position 52,485 of record VWZT01007595.1, on the reverse strand, counting down.
TGGCTATTTCCAGTGCCTGCTCTTCAGTTAACAGGGGAATGTGCACCTTGAGAGGAGAGAATTCCTGGGGATGAGTTGGGTTATTTTCCAGCCCGGAGCTGGGATGTTCTGTTGGCTTTTTGGGAGTCACTGCCCAGGGCTCTCAGGGCTCTCAGTGCCCTGGTCAGGGTGGCATTCCCTGGGCTCTGCAGAGTGGGGAGCACAGCTGGCACAGCACCCCAGCTCCGTGTGGTCCTGGGATGGATCCTGGGATAACTCCCCATGGAGCTGGGAGCACAGCTGGCACAGCACCCCAGCTCCGAGTGGTCCTGGGATGGAGCAGGATGGGATAACTCCCTGTGGAGCTGGAAGCTCATTTGACACAGCACCGACACTGCAAAGCTGCCAAGATTCCCAACTCTGAGTGATCCTGGGATGGATCAAGCTGGGATAACTCCCCATGGAGCTGGGAGCACAGCTGGCACAGCACCCCAGCTCCGAGTGATCCTGGGATGGAGCACAGGGATAACTCCCTGGGGAGCTGGGAGCTCAGCTGGCACAGCACCCCAGCTCCGAGTGATCCTGGGATGGATCCTGGGATAACTCCCCATGGAGCTGGGGAAGCGCTGGTGGGCACCAGGAGCTCAGCCACACCATCAGAGCCCAGCTCAGCACCACCAGTGGGACCAGTCAGCTCCTTTTACTGGGAGTTCTGCTCTCTCCCTGTCGCTGCTGTGACCTGGGAGTGCTCAAACCTGGCACGGACAGAATTCCTGTGATGCTGGTGGAGAGCACAGCCCCCCAGGGGAACATTTTTTAATATTTATACATAAAATTCACAGGGAAAGTCTGAAATTGTCCCCTTCCCAAATGTGGGAAGTTAAAATGTTAATTTTAACAGGCTGGCAGCACTGGGAGTGTCAGGGACTGAGCTGGGAACAGCCCCAACCTGAACCTGAAGGTCTGGAGTCAGAGCAGGATTTCTCCTGGAGAATTCCTGGGAACAGATTGCTCCTGCACAGCTCCATCCATCTCCCCAAGGGGAGCCATGAAAAAGATGGATGAACTCCTGTGGAATGGGCAAGTCCAAGGTCAAATCCATAAAAATTCAGGAGCTGTGGGGAGCGCGTGCTCCTGACTGAGATTTGCAAATGAAATGAGGGCTGCTTTGCATTTATTTGAATAAGGGCATTTTCCAGGCACCTTTTTGTGGTATTCCTTGGATACAGAGGCTTCAGTGGGAATGTTCTGGTGGGGATCTGCTTCCTCACAGGGAGGGCTCCCTGCACACCATCCAGGCAGCAATTCCTGCCATTTCCTTCACATTGAGGTTGGAAAAACCTCCCAGGATCATCAAAACTTGAACTAATTTTGAACTACAGACTGTGCTAAATTTATCACAATTTTTATTTCTTGTAAAAGGATAAAAATGTAAAGATTAGAAAAACCAGGGATGAGATAAAAGTTAAATATTGGGCTGTAGCTCTTTCTATGCCTGGAGCACTACAGAAATCAAACTATACGAAATAGAAAATGTAAATTTCAGAAGTGCCCTTAAGGTTTTTCCCCTCTGTTTTAGGTCGGATCAGTAAGGAGCAGATGTACACTGAGTTTTTCCGTAGAGGGTTTGGATGTTTGGATCATAAACAGAAATCAAATGGGCTTTTAAAACCCCAGAGTTGTTGGGTTTTGGTGTGCACTGAGGAAATCTCAGCCATTTACTGCTGTGGGCAGGGAGCAGCCAGCAGCGAGGGAGAAGGATATCCTCAGACTGAGAATTTATCAACAGGAAAAGGCTAAACCCCAGCAGTGAGAGCCAGGGATGTTCAGAAGGAGCTAAAATGATTAAATAAAAAGTGTTAAGGGCTGTTCTACCTTTGGAAGAGTTTCCATATGGGAATTCCTAACCCCAATAATTTGCTGTGTGTTCTTTCTAACCTCCTACAGAAGGGTTTTGGGTTGAACTCCTGCTGTGGGTACAGGGGAGGGGCACGAGAGGGATACAGTTTTGGGTTTCTAAAACAGAATTGATCTGATCTGGTAAAGATTTCCCAGAGAAGCTGTGGCTGCCCCATCCCTGGAAGTGTCCAAGGCCAGGTTTGGAGCAACCTGGGATAGTGGAGGGTGTCCCAAGGTATTAAACAAACCATAAAAGGTTCTGGCAACCTGAAAAAGCACCGGGGTGGGGACTCTGGAAGTGTCTCCTGAGAGAGCCAGGATTTGTCTGAGAGCTGGGAACACTGGGAACACTGGGAACACTGGGAACACTGATCCATAACAACCCAAGGGATATTCAGGGTCTGTCAAGTGGTTTGATGTCAATTAATTTGCATTATCAACAGAAAGGGCAAAAAAGGGAGCAAAGCTTGGTGTGTTTCTATTTCTGGTATTTGCTGTGCTGATTAATTATTAGTGATTAATGATTAATGATAATTCCCCAGACGTTTTTGGTGACGGGGCTGGGAAAAGCTTCCTGACACAGGAGACTGCAGCAATTATCTCCAGACTAAGTGCTGGGACTCTGTAATTTATGGCACCTTTATCTCCTTTTGGGTAAAACAGCACTAAATGTGGTGCAGGGAAAAGTCTTGCAAGGTCAGGAGTCTTCATTTGTAAAGGAGAGAAACTCCTCAGCTTTTAAGTCCTTTCCAACTCGAATTTCTGTGCAATGATGAGAGTGAAAACAATGAAAATGGCTTTTTTATCATGTTTAGTGATTAAATGTTTCTGTTGTTCAAAGTAATTCCTGTGCTCAGGGGAGACATTCAGCTGTATAAGAGCAAAACATCTCAGAGCCGAAAATATGGAATTACTCTGACTCCTGAATGGAAAACAGAGGGGCAATTCTGGGACTTTGTCTTGTAAAGCAAATCAGGAGGATGAGCCAACATGTGGAATACAGGAATTGATCTGGGTTTTGTAGAATTTAGTGCATTTATCAGGTGTATTCTGTTCAATAACTTCAGTCAGTGCCTTTCACTGAGAAAGAGAAATGCAGTAATTTAGAAAGTTAACTTTGTGCCTTTGTGGGGTTTTTTTGGCACATGGTCATGGATTTCTCCTAATATTTAGGATATATCAGCACTGATGGATGGGCACTCATGCAATATTTAGGCTAGACTAAGTCTTGTGCTTCACCAGTGGCTTAGTGCTGTCCTCCTCACACCTCAGCCAGGTTGTGCTGCTCATCTTCAGAGTTTACGCCGCTGAAAATAAACTTTCCTAGGTTGCTTTCTGATGCATTTTGGGACATTCTGCCTGTCCTGCTGTGATTTTGTCAGCCCAAAATACTGCCAGCACCATGGTGAGAACGCTGGGAGCTGTCTCTTCTCCATGGCCGTGTCCCAGGTGTGGCAGGGGTCAGGAAAATCATTGCTGAGTGATCACATTTGAATGGAAATGATAAACTCAGCTCAGCCAGGCTGAGGCTGAACCCCAGAGAAGGAATAAAAAAAGTTTCTAGGGAGAATTTCCTCATGAAAAGGGTGCTCAGGCCTTGGCAGGGGCTGCCCAGGGAGGTTTGGAGTGCCCATCCCTGGAGGTGCCCAAGGAATTCCTGGAGGTGGCACTCAGTGCTCTGGGCTGGGGACAAGGTGGGGATGGGGCACAGCTGGGACTTGGTGGTGTTGGAGCTCTTTTCCAACCTGGATAATTCCATGATTCTGTGGTTCCCTGAACTCTGCAGCTCTCCAGCAGCTGGAATTTTAACCTGCACCAGGATTCTACCAGGTCCTGCAGCAGAGCTCAGCACAAACACAGCATTTTGAGGACCTTTCCCTTCAGCAAACGTTGCTCAAGGAAGAGGTCTGAGTGACTCATAACTGATCAATCATCGCCTCCAGCAGGATTTATTTATTAGGCTTTAATCCATTAACACAAGTTTGAGATGGAAAAGAAAAAACCATTAGGAAGAAAAACACTGTAAATCTTGTTCTTCTGGGAACTGTTAGTGGCCAGTTCTGGTGAGGATTGCTGAGGCAATGAGCAATCCAGATGTTACCATTTGGCTAAGGCTGATTTTTCCTTCTTCCTGCGGTTCCTTAACAAGGAGTGAGCAAATTCCTGGGATTAGAGAGGTGGGATGAGAGGGAACAACTGGATGGACAAAACTCTGATGTGGTGTCTGCCTGTCAGCAAAGCTGCTGGTTCTGTTCTGGCAGATCTGTCTGCTTTTCCATTGAAACAGATTTAAACTGGCTTTAAAACCCAAAATCATCTGAAAATGGCTTTTACATCCACACTTAGATGTGCAAGGATAGATTTCCTGGCTAACTTTACAGAAATTTTTAGGTTTTACTTAAAAAGTACATAAATCAGCATTTTCAATGGCCAGAGCCACATATAAATTGTTAAAATCAACTCTGATTCATTCTTTGGTCCAATAGATGGAGCCAAATATTTTGGCTTTTAGCCAGATCAGTGTTTTCAAAGATTTTGCCAGATTCATCCAGCTGGTTTCGGAATTACCCCTCCCACCAACAAAACCTGAGGCAAAACATCTGTCATTTGGGAAAACGTCCACAACACTGCACCAAAGCTCCTTAGGAACCTGAAAAAGGAGATTTGGATGTGCTAATTTGTGAAATTTTGGAGTGCTAACAGGGCCTGGGATGGGGTGGGACACCAGGGACGCGAATGGTGGTAACTGTGATAACGCACTGGCTTTAATTTCACTTCCTCCTGGCAAAAAGAAGGTTCCAGCTCTGTTTCCATTGTAGTTCCCAGTTCCTCTTGAGAAAAATATTCCAAGTTCTGGCAAGGAAAAGCACATTAAACCCCAAACATGTCCCTTTTCCCTTTTTCACAGCAGCTGTAAGGAGGGAACAGAACAAACTTCTTCAGAAGGATTTAAAAAGGATAGAACTGTAAATTTTCACAGGCAGCAGCAGCACAGGGTGACAGAACAGTCACAGGGCAGGCAGGGGAATGAAAGAATTTATTGCATTTAAAAGGGAAACAACAAAAAGTGCTGTTGCACAACGTGATTAACTCTGAGAGCTCACTGCCACAAATATTTACTGGAGCACTTTGTACAGTTCTATAAATAAAACCCCATTTTGCATGAATAAGAGGAATATTCCCTATATAACAAAACCTGTACAATTCTCACCAGGAGAACGAATTCTCAGTGGGAAACCCGGAGTCAGAGCGTGACATTTCCAACTTTTAGCATTTCCTGGAGATAAATTGGAGATTTGACTTTCAGACCAGGGCAGGCTCTGGTGGCCTGAGTGACCTGAGTGTGCAAACCCAGGCTTTGCTCCTCCAGCTGCAGGAGTTTGTGGCATTTTGGGAGCAGTGAGAGCTGCGTGTGCCCCTTGACAAAGGAGAACATGGAAGGGCTGGAAAACCCTCCGGAAAAAGCTGGGGAGTGATGTGAAGGCTGAGCTCAGGTGTCCCACCTTGAGCCACCGCTCAGCCACAGATCTTTCAGCACGAAAAGCTGACAAAAACTTGCTGCTCTTTGCTGGAGGCCCCACGAGGTTTATTTTTAATGCAAATACCTTGAATTAGCAGCTCGAAGAGGGGTGGAAGTGGTGCCTCCTCAGGGGTCAGGCTCTGCTTGTGAGGATGCTGTGGAAAGCCAAGCACTGATTTTAAAATCATTTGTTCTCTTGGAAGCTGAAAGGCTCAGGCCTTTCCTTACCATGGGTGCAAGGAATCCTGGAAAATTTGATATCAGAGAAGTTCCCTGGTGGGCAAAATCTTGATGAAATCATCCCAGAAATCTTCATTGTCTTTATAGGTGACCCTTTGCCTTATTTTGGTGTCACTCTGCTGCTTCCCAGGCACCAAAGATGGAAATGGAAATGGAAATGGAAATGGAGATGGAGATGGAAATGGAAAAGGGAAAGGAAAGGAAAGGAAAGGAAAGGAAAGGAAAGGAAAGGAAAGGAAAGGAAAGGAAAGGAAAGGAAAGGAAAGGAAAGGAAAGGAAAGGAAAGGAAGATTTTGTGAGGCTGTAATTATAATGTAAAAACCATTTAACTTTCACAAGACTGTGCATGGGAAAGAATATTTTCCCTTAAATGTTGAATGAATGGCCTGATTCTGTGGGATCTGGATGAACACTTTTCCCCAGTTCTGGTGCCTGTGTGGATCCTGCTGCTGCTCTCACCCTGGAATTCCACAGCCAGGGAACATCAGTGTGAGGAGAACCCTGCCAGGGTGTGTGAGAAACTGCTCACACATCAGCACTCGGGCACTCTGACACGTGCAGATTTGGGTGGGAACTGCTCTGGGTTTGTTTGGGGTTTTTTTGGCTGTACTCCTTGTAAAGATAAAGAAGGATGTGTTGGGATCTCGGTTTTCCTAGAAGACAGGAGTTTGTGTGGCTGCTGATGCAGATTGGGGGTGGTGGGGCAGGACAGGGTCTGAGTGAGCCAGTACTGGCAGGTTTGGGGATTTCTCTCTCTCCTTGGAGCAGGGGTGTTTCTCCCAGTTCCCAATTCCAAGGCAGCTCTGCCTTCCCCAGCCAGCCTGACCCGTGGGTGCTGTTCAATCCCAGGAAATGCTGCTCCAGCTTCACTTCCAGATTTTTCACTTGGTCAAATCCTGACTCAGTGAACTTTGAAGCTGCAGCAAATCTAAGGACAACACAATGACAGCTGATTTATTTCCCCCCGTGCAGCACCACAAGCTCCAGGGTGGTTTTCCCTGGATTTGGCAGTGCAAGAAATGGGATTTCTCACTTAGTGCCAGGGGGCTTTGGGCTCTGCTGGGCTCGTGGCTGAGGAACTTGTGAGGGCCCAGCTGGCACCACGTGGAGGGAAGAGCAAAGCAAAACCAAGGAATTTCTGTCACTCAGGAGGTGAATAAAGTGGAGCTGCATCCACAGCACTGGCGTGGAGGAATGCTGGAAGGAACCCTGGGAAGTGTTGGTTGGGCAACATCAGGACAGAGGTCGAGGGAGGTGAATTTTAGTTTTGATTTATGGCTCTTTTTTATCACTGGGAGGAGAAACAGAAGCCCACAAAGCTGAGGACCACTGGAAGAAAGCTTGGCTGGAGAAAATCCACTTCCAGAAATGTTTGTCTCGGGATTGTCAGTCACAGGAGGCTCGGGGCAGTGTCTGACTCTCTGAATATTGAGTGTGTGCTTTGGGAAAGGCACATCCTAAAGGGAAACTTCAGGAATTAAAATCTATTTAGCCCTTCTTGTAGTTTTTTCTTAATAGCCCTACGAGGGAATATAAATTCCAAGCTAGGGAACAATTTAAATTATTTCTCTGTTGTCTGCTGTGCTGCTGAGGAGAAATGCTTTCCCTTTAAAATTGTCTCTTGTTTTCCCTCTGCCTCTCCTTTCTGCAGCAGGTTCTGCTGCAAACCCATCAATCTGAATCACTGCTTAACAATCTCATCCTGACAATAAACTGCTGGGTGCTGCAAGCTAATATATTCTAATTTCAATTGAACATATTCTGTGCTCAACTGTGATCAGGGGAAAAGCCCTCAATCCATCAAAGTGAAACAAGAAAATCACTCCTGGCTGGAATGAAGAGACACTTATGTCTATATTGGCTCTAGAATTCCTTGGCTCTGGCTCATCTCATTAACCTGGGTCTAATTTTCATCTGTTGAGGTGTTTTTACAGAGTTAAAGCTACAGAAATAAATACATTTTAGCAACATTTTGAAATGGAAGGAAGAGAGAAAAAAGAGTGAAATATCCTGTTTTCCATCGTGGCCAAAATGGGCTTCAAAAGACGTTTTTGTACCTGATCTTTGCATATCACAGAATGAGAGTGGTTTGGGTTGGAAGGGACCTAAAATCTCATTATTACAGCCAGCAGGGAAACCCTGTGAGTCTGCAGGAAAAGGGATTGTTCCAGATGTGTTTGCATCTCTTCCCAATGCCACGGGAATCCCCAGGAAACCGCAGGGCACCAGAAGAAGCCAAGGAAAGGAAGATTTCAGCAGCACCACAGGGTTTGGAACACAAGGCTGAGGGATTTGATGTGTCTCATTTCATCAGGAGGTTGTTTAAAGCACCCAAACGCTGGGAAGTGCCTGGAGCAGGGATGGCACAGGGATCACACACAAACTCTCATTCTCCTGGCCACTTGCCCAGGGATTTTTTCTTGTTGAAGGCTCCTCTTTGTTTTTGTTGAATCCCAGAATCCCAGAATCACTGAGGTTGGAAAAGGAAAAAAAAAAACATCGAGTCCCAGCTGTGCCCGATGCCCACCTTGTCCCCAGCCCAGAGCTCTGAGTGCCACCTCCAGGAATTCCTTGGGCACCTCCAGGGATGGGCACTCCAAACCTCCCTGGGCAGCCCCTGCCAAGGCCTGAGCACCCTTTCCATGGGGAAATTCCTGCTGCTGTCCACCCTGAGCCTCCCCTGGCCCAGCCTGAGGCCGTTCCCTCTCCTCCTGTCCCTGTTCCCTGGGAGCAGAGCCCGACCCCCCCCCAGCTCCAAGCTCCAAATCCATGAGCTCAATTAGCGCTGGGCTTGATGAACTTGCATTTCCCTGAGATTTCACAGCTTCCTCACATCCAGGAAATCCATGGAATGTGTGCCTGAGAGCTGCTGCCACAACCTTTGCTACTTCTAAACCTTCCCATGTTTCACGCTCAGAGAGGGAAAAAAGGAGAAATATTTCCCTTTTGCCTTAATGCAGAGGCATTTGAGGATAATGAGGAGCTGAGTCCCAGCATCCATCCCCACAGTGCTGGATTTTGGGTGAGAGATGATGGCTGGAGCAGTCAGATATGGCTTAGCACCTGCAGTAATGGCTCAGGGGCACTCTCAGCTCCAGCAACTCCCATTTCCCTCTGGATTTCTGGAGTTTTCTGTTGCCTGGAGGTGCTCTCAGGGAATTGTGACAGCTCAGGCTGGTCCTGGCCCTGGGCACAGCTCTGGCCCTGCCACACTGCTGAGGGGCCCTGGTGATGGGGAGCTCTTGTGCCAAAAATGACTTTTTAAGGCCTTTTCTGCTCAGGCCGAGGCTAATCCAAGAGTAGATCCTGGTGGGAATAAGCAATGACTCCTCATGAATAACAATGGCACAATCAGGCCCTAAATGAGACATTTATTCAACCTTTCTCATCTGTCTTCTGTAAATGCCTTGGCGTCTGTGTCCCTGTGGGAAAGGACTGACTGACTACAGCTTTGTTCCAGGAGGCAGCAGCAGCAGGAAGGAGTCAGGATGCTTTGGGATGATATTTCAGGCATGTTGGGAATGTCTGAGCATATTCAGAGCTGTTGTTAATAGCCCCAGTCCATCCCAGCAGGGAGTGGGAAGTGACCTTCAAACGGGACCAGTGCAGTGCAAACCCAGACTGGGAGGGGAAGAGGAGCCCCTGAGCACCCCAAATTCCCTGCTCCGGGTTCTGAGTGGGATCTGCAGTGTCTGGAGGGACAGAAAGGTGCAGATTGCTCACGTTCTTTTCAAACGGAGCTGCTTAGATTTTTCAGCACCTCATCCTGTGTTGATGAGGAATTCGAGGTTCGGCATTAACACAATCTCTTCCTGACTCCAAAGCTCTTCCTGCACCTCCCACAGCTTTCCATTGGTTCTTTTCCAGTCTCTCTCCCTCTAATGGGGATGGAATCTTGCTAGGTTAAAATCACAGAGACAGATAAGACCCCACTCATCCCCCCAGCCTTTTTCTGGGCCATTTCTCAGTGCTCTGCTCCTCCCTGAGGCACAAAAGCCCAGCAGGTTTCAGTTCCATGATCCTTCTACACAAGTGTCTAAAACTTTCTGGCTGCAGAGGCTGCACTCACCAAACCACGACCACAAGGGCTTGAAGGGGACAGAGACTCCAAGGGAAAAAAATCCTGTGTAAATTGAGTTTTCCAAGTGGCACCAGCAGCCCTGAGAGAGATAAAAATTTCAGGGTGTCCCATAAAGAGCAGAGCAAGAAAGGACAGAGCCAGCAGCCCTCGGGTGCCTCTGGGATGAGGGTTTGGGTTAATGGAGAGATGGAAAATGCACATCACGTTTACATCAATGCCCAAAATACACAGACAGCTATTTTTTCAAGTCACTGGGAATAGTTTAGAGATTTTTTTTCCCCAATCAAATAGCACGAGGAAAAATAGTCTGCAGGGGCTGGCTGGGAATGAGGGGATTCTGAGGGAGAATGTCCCAGCCCTCATCAGAACCAGGTACAAAAGCAGAAGCCCAGGATGTGTTTGGGCTCTGCTCACCCTGAACCCAGGCACAAACCCCTTTCTGCCATTTCTGCCCCTAAAATCCAAGCTGCTTCTTGTGGTTTTGGAAGAGGAGTGTCCGTGTGAGGAATATAAAGCCTGACAGTGCCTTTGGTCCCTGTGAGCTGACAGGAGCTCAGGAGATAACCAGAAACACGTGAAATGAGCCCAGGGAGAAGGGGAGCAGGGGAATTGCTCATCAGCACCTCCAATTTCTGCAGCTCTGCTTTAAAGTGCAGATTTTGAGGGGAAAAGCTGAAGAACAGAACCAAATGAACCAGAATAAGCAGAAGCAGCTTTTCCCTGCTTCCTTGGGGGAAAATTCAGCAGCTCCAAGTGGGTTTGAGATCCTGTGCCATTCTCATTCATCTTCGGCCTCCCCTCACTTCACACTGTCAGTTTTGTTGAGCTGCTCTGCATGAAAAGTGCTTTTGATGCCTGGCAGGGGACAGCAGGAGAGAGAGATTTCAGCAGCTGTGCCCTGTGGGGATGCAACTGCTGGATCTGACTGATCCATGCAGGAATATCGAGTTCACACCCTGCAAGGGACTCCTGTCCTGCTGCAGCTCCCTCCTTGCCTCCAGCTGCCAGTTCTGAGCTTGTTCCCTCTGCAGAGAGGAGAAGAGAGCACCTGGATCATGGGAGCTGCTCATCAGGGCTTTGGTGCTTCCAGGGAAGGGAGCACTGCTGCTTTCTGGGAGAGAGGGAAAAAACACAGGGATTCATCACTGGGCACTGGGAGTGGGGGAGAAAACACAGGGATTCATCAGTGGGCACTGGGAGCAAGGGAGAAAACACAGGAACTGAGCTCTGAGAACAAGAGAGAAAACACAGGAATTACTCACTGGGCACTGGGAGCAAGGGAGAAAACACAGGGATTCATCTCTGAGCACTGGGAGTGAGGGAGAAAACACAGGGATTCATCTCTGAGCACTGGGAGTGAGGGAGAAAACACAGGGATTCATCTCTGAGCTCTGAGAATGAGAGAGAAAACACAGGAATTCATCTCTGAGCACTGAGAACAAGAGAGAAAACACAGGAATTCATCTCTCAGCCCTGAGAGTGTGGCAGAAAACACAGGAATTCCCTTTTTCCTTATCTTACATTTCCCTCTAGTGGCTGAGCCCTCGAGCATCAGCACCCAAAGGGAGGAACTTCAAGGTTTTCCCGCTTTGACCTTTTTAAAAGTAAATATTTAACATTATTTTACCTACTTCTCTTGCTTTGCCTTGTGTGAAAACTCTGCTTTGCTGTCTCCTTTACTGCTCTAAAAATCTGTATTATTTGGCCCAGAAATCCTTGGAGGAGCTGTTTTCTCCTGGCTCTTTTCACTCTGAACCTAAAATTCCACTTCACCTGCAGAGAGAATTCCATTTCTTTTGCAAGTGGCTCATGGATTAGGAGATGAGGGAAGTGAGGGGGAATTATTTAAAGAGAATTGAACAGAAATTGTACAAATCCACCCGGATTTGTTTCTGGCTCAGGCAGTTCCTACATGTCTAGAGAAAATTTCCTTCTTTTCAGAATATTTTTTACTCAGCACACCACATTTTATGGTGTGGAGTTAATTACATTTCCCATGAATTTTTTAGAGTTGATTAAAGAAACAGATGTTTGTCTCCTGTGGATGTCTATAGAGAACAAAGTTTGTCACTACCAAATTAAAAGTTTTTAAGTGAAACGTTTCTACTTGAGCCTAGAAATAAGAGTTAGGAAATTTCTGAGCAAACCCTTTCTCATGTTCCTACAAGGCCCCAAATCCCAGAATCTTTAATTCCAGCCTCCCCCGGGTTCCAGAGGCAGAATTTCAATAATTCGGAAGCGCAGAGCTGCTCAGGGATGAGGGAGGGGATGCTCAGGAGAGCCCCGTGCCTCTTCTGGCTTTGGGGGTGCCAGGGAGACCCAAATTCACATTTTGGGGGCTCCCCACCCAATTTAGGGCTGCCAAGGGTCCTTCAGAGGAGATTTCAGAACATTTCAGAACATTTCAGAACATTTCAGTGGTGCTTTTTGACCCCCTTGCTTTGCTCCATCTCACGATGTCCCCCAGATATCTCCAATCAAAGCTCTCCAAATGCAATCAGATTTCTGCTTTAATTGCTTGTCCTGCGGATTTGGGCATATTAACAAAAGCAACGTTTTTCGTGATAAATTTGAGGGCTTCACCTCTGAAAGGGACAATTTTGGGCATCCCAGACAGGGGGATGTGATTGGGATTTTTTAGGCAGTAATTCGAAACTGGGTGAGTCTGGCTGGATTTATACACATATAAATATAAATATAAATAT
>VWZT01007595.1:0-29057 GCA_013397055.1 Pachycephala philippinensis | reverse complement strand
CTCAGTGCCAGGTTTATCTCAGTGCCAGGTTTATCTCAGTCAGGTTTAGGATGGGACCAGGCTGGTTTCAGGGGCAGCAGGGATCTGAGCTGAGCTTTGGAGCAGCCCTGAAGCATCTCCCTGTGCTCCCCTGGGAGGCAGCTCCTGTGTTCCTGTGCCAGAGAGGATTGGGAACTCTAATCCTGCAATAAATCCATCAGAAATACCAACTCCTTCCTCCCTGCCCCACACTCTCTGAGCACCTATAAATATTTGCAAAAGCATCTCATGGATTTAATGCCCAAATCCCGTTGGCTCTACAGAGCCATTTACTGCAGGAAATGAGATTTGCTTCTCAAACCCCTTTGGAAAAGCCACACCTCGCTTTGCCTTTCTTTAAAAATCCTTGTGCAAGACACTTCTGGCTCCTTCCTCCCATCCTTTCCATCCCTCTGGTGCTGTCTCCAGGGCCAGGAGTTTGTGTGAGACACCCAAAGCACTGGGAGCTACAAGCTGTGGGTGTCCTGGGGGAGAGGGAGCAGCACCAAGAGATGAAATCTCCTTTCCCCTTCTCTCGGGGCAGCAGCTCCGTGTCTGCCCCGACTCCAGCTGCCCACCCTGCACTGAACAGCAGCGCTGAGCTGGGCTTTGAGGAGCTAAAACAGCCTCATCCTTGTCGCTGTGGGCGGTGCCAAGAGGCAATGAAGGACTCCGAGACACGAGTGTGGTCAGCAGAGAGGAATGAATTATTTAATTAATAAAGGACGGGTTTTTATGTGTTTGGTTCTTTTAGTGTTTTCCTAAAAGGCAAGAGGTATTGGACCTCTAACTAACTACCTATCAGGGTGATTGGTCAATTCACACATCATTCATTTCTCTAGTCGGTATCACAACAATTCTAATTATATTTGATTGGTCAATTCTCACATCATCCATTTCTCTAGTCGGTATCACAACAATTCTAATTAATTCGCAGGTGCAAGATTAGCAAAGTCTGTTTGCAGAAAACTTTATCATGTTTTGCATAGTTTCGCGTGAGAAAGAACAAGGCTCTCACAAACTGCTGCTGAGAGCTGAAATCTTCTCTGCTAAGGCTTTTTAGCATCCATAGATCCTGATCAGCTCAGGCCTTGGTTATCCTGCTGCCCACCCTCCTGTGCTCTCCACCCCAGGAGGGGGAGATTCCCACCCTTCCCACCCTGGCCAGCTGCTCCAAAATCAAATTAACCTCTGGGCTACAAAGCTCTGTGGTAGGAATTGGATATATCTTCCCCTGTGTTGTTTTCTCCCAAGGCTGGATCTTGGTTCAGTGATTCCATGGAGTGGCTTAATGGGGATTTTTTAGGAAAATTCATTGCTGCAGTAATATCACACAGTATTTCCTGATGAATTTACATAAATGACTGAATTATAGATTAAGAATTATAGAATAATATATAGAATTACAGACGAAGAACAGTGTTCCCTTCTCAGTGCTACTGCATTAAAAATAATGGGAATAAAACTTGATCTTTGGCATGAATCTGCCAATGGACATCCGTGGAAAACCAGCCAGGTGCTGAAGGGAATTCCACACAAAGGAATCATACAGATTGTACACTTCTTATAATTATTCCTTTTCCTTAAGTTGCACAGGGGTTTTTTTCCTGGATTGGGGTGATTTCTTTGTCATTCCACAAAGCAAAAATTGTAAGAAAGGAAACCTGTTTTCAAATGGTCCCTTTCTGCCAAAAAGGAGTTTTTCCTTGGTATTAGAGTAAAACATGGGCATGGTTTGCACATTCTCTGTCAGTGTCATAGGGGAAGCAGAGTGAGAAGATGGGGAGAAGCTGCTCCCCTCCAAATTTCCCCTTCAGAATCAATGAGCTCATAGTGGAAACCCAGGCTGTCATCGAAACAGCTTTTCACAATCTCTATGTTTTAATATTTAAAAATTCCTCCAATGGATCACAGGAAACCATCCCATCGTGGGAGTTCCACCCAGAGGTGTCTGTGCTCCAGGACTGCCTTTTGGGATTCTTGGCATAAAGCTTGGGCACCGAGTCACTCCTTGTGTCCTGGGGCAAGAGCTGAGCCCAGGGAATTGGGAAGGCTTGATGCAAACATACTCTGAAAATGTGCATTTATTTGTATTAATTGATGCAAACACTCTGAAAATGTCCGTTTATTTGCATTAATTCTTAGGTTTATTTATTTGTATTAATCAATAACTGCTCATGTTTCAGAAGTGAGCAGGCCCTGGAAGCCCTTTGTTAAGCTCTTTGTTGAGCAGAAAAGAAGCTGAGGAGCAGGAATGTGCACATAAAATCACTCCTGCCCTTATTCCTATCTCAGTGCCCGAGCCCAGCTCCCAGATTCCTGTCACTGCTGCCTTGCTTTGTGTTATCCCAGAGGGGATGCTGGATACTGCAAATTCTCTTAAATGGGAACAAATTTGTGCCCAGGGCTGCATTTCCAGCAGGAGGGGAGGGGGTCCCTGCTCCCTGAGCTCCCTCCTGCTCCCCATCCCCAGGGGTCCCTGGCAGGACGAGCAGCTGAATGGAGCAAAGGTGCCCAGCACAGCCTCTGAGCTGCCCTCAAAGGCAATCAGGGATCAGGAGGGGACACTTTTGTCCCCTGGAATGGTTTGGGTCCCTCTGGGAATGCCCGGAGCTGCAGCATCTCCGTTCTGTCCCTGATCCAGATCCCAGGTGAGCAGTTCAGGGGCTGCAGGTCAGTTCCATGTCAGGAATGGATCAGGGACCCCTCGGAGCCCCCACAGCTTTTGGGATTGATGGGAGCAGCTTTTCCCTGCCAGAGGCACGGCTCAGAGCTGCTCCCGGAGCCTTGGTGCTCCGCCCGTGCCAGCTCTGCCAGCAGCTCTGGCACAGGGAATTCCCGTGTTTGAGGAGCAGGCTGGGCACGCTGGGATGGGCACGGAGTCACCAGGGAATGCAGGGCCTGGGGATGTGTCCCATGGGATGGGAAGGATTTCCAGCTCAGCTGCCCAAGGGCAGTGTGACCCTACTGAAGCCACCGCTGCTGCCTGCCCCCAGCCTGGAGGGACAGACCCAGGGAATGGATTCCCACTGCCAGGGGCAGGGATGGGTGGGATATTGGGAAGGAATTCCTGGCTGGGAGGGTGGGGAGGCCCTGGCACAGGGTGCCCAGAGCAGCTGTGGCTGCCCCTGGATCCCTGGCAGTGCCCAAGGCCAGGCTGGACGGGGCTTGGAGCAGCCTGGGACAGGGGAAGGTGTCCCTGCCTTCCAGGGGGGAATGAGATGAGTTTTAAGGTCCCTTCCATCCCAAACCAGTCTGGGATCTGCAGCAGAAGGAACAGGCACTGTCATTCTGCTGCTGGGTTCTGGCACTGTAATTCCTGCACTGTGGGAATCCTGCCCCTGGAAAGCACCTGGAATTGAGCTGTGTCTCTCCATTAATTCCTAAACTGTGTCAGGTTGAGTTTCAAACCTTTTTTCTTTTGCTTTTATAAGCAGTGTGTTTTGGTTTGCCTGGCAAATAATGAGAATAGAATTCATTTCACAAGTAATAAAATACACCCACAGAAAGCCTTTCCTCGTTTTCAAAGCCCATGTGGAGCACAGGGCTCTTATCACACCTGAGGTCTAAAAGGAACATCAGCTTCAGATTATATTTAAAACCTGCAGCACAGTAATATGCAAATATCAAGGTTTATCTCTAAGATAAAACTAATTGTTAATTTTTTTGGTTGACTTAAGCCTCAATTAAGAGAACAAACACCACTCGAAACCAGCAATTAAAAATTAATATTCCCTTTCCTTCTGATTGATGTGGGAGCCGGGATCAGAGGTCAGGTAATTATCTCTCCCATGCTTATCAGGTAGAAGGAGTTTCAGTTTATTGAACTTTCTCTTTCGGGCTTCATTCCGTATTTCCCATCAGACACTCTGGGAAGTTTATTTGGTCTCTCTTCACTCTTCCTCTGCGATGAAGAGACAGAAGAGAGACAAAACCAGCGAGGAAAGGAAATGACTGGCTAACCATTAAAGGTCGTTAAACAATCTCACAATTTCATTTCCTCCTTGAAGTTTACCTGGGACTCCCAAATATTTTTTTTTGGCTGCAGCCGTGGCCCAATGTAAAATAGGAACTGGGGCTGTGTGTTGCAATCCTGTGGCTGTGCAGTGGCGAGGAGGGAGCACCTCCCCTCACGTTGGAGTGTTTATAAGGGGGGAATGAGATGAGTTTTAAGGTCCCTTCAGCTTTGTTTCCTTCTAATCACAGAGCCAACCTTCAGCTGCAGCTCCAGCCAGAGCCTCCCAGGAAACGGTGAGAACTCATTTCTTCTTTACTCAGCTGTCAGATAAAACGAATGAAAGTTGAGAATTATTTATTTGAGAGCGGATTTAGATCGTTTTTGGGACATTTTCCTCAGGGCAGTATTTATGTACTCGTGGAGTTTAGCACAGGATGTACACATGTCCACACTCCTGGAGCTGTTCCCTGTGTCCCCAGGCAGTGACAATCCTTTTATTGGACCAATATTGATGTTTCTGGGCTGGGAGCATTGCCAAACTCCTTTTATGGCCCAGATGAGCTGCTGTCCTTCCCGACAGGAATCATTTGGAGATTCTCAGTGAAGGAATCTGGGCTCAGTCCCAGCCCTCGAGCTCCAGAGCAGCAGGGACACGGAGGGGACACCAAGGGACACTGTGCCCTGTGCCCTGTGCTCAGGTGAGACCCCACCTGCAGAGCCTCCTGCCCTGGGCTCTCCAACACCTGCAGGACCTGGAGCTGCTGGAGAGGGTCCAGAGGGGGCCATGGAGCTGCTCCAGGGCTGGGAGAGCTGGGGGTGCTCACCTGGAGAGGAGAAGGCTCCAGGGAGAGCTCAGAGCCCCTTGCAGGGCCTAAAGGGGCTCCAGGAGAGCTGGAGAGGGACTGGGGACAAGGGATGGAGGGACAGGAGCCAGGGAATGGCTTCCCAGTGCCAGAGGGCAGGGATGGATGGGATATTGGGAAGGAATTGTTCCCTGTGAGGGTGGGGAGGCCCTGGCACAGGGTGCCCAGAGAAGCTGGGGCTGCCCCTGGATCCCTGGCAGGGCCCAAGGCCAGGCTGGACACTGGGGCTTGGAGCAGCCTGGGACAGTGGGAGGTGTCCCTGCCATGGCAGGGGTGGCACTGGATGAGCTTTAAGGTCCCTTCCAACCCAAACTGTTCCATGATTCTGTGATTCCCTAATTCCCTGAACATTTGGAGCTGGAACATTGTCATCCCCAAAGTGCTCAGGCACTTACTGGTGGTGTTCAGAAACTGACTTTATTTCTGATTAATTTTTCAATCAAATGTTGAGATCGGGCTGCTCTGCCACATCTAAAATGGGAATCATTTCCATGCAAAGTGTTTTCATCAAAACCCTGAGTCATGAAGCTTCTCCCTCAAACCAAGAGAAACTTTTCTGTTTTGGAGGTTTTAATTGTGATGAATGGAAGAGAAGTCCCACTCCTCTCCCCCAGCCTGGGCTGTGCTCTGATGTTTTGCTGTTCAGTTTCAGGTTTATGAAGTGTGGTGATGAATTTCATGTTTCTGTGACAGAAACCAGCAACTTTCAGAAAGTTGCCAAATGAATGTTTCTGTTGGAAATTCCAGCTAATCCTGCCTGAAATCTAACACTGTAATGGAGCAGTGCACTGCTAATGGGATATTAGATATTTTAGAGCTCTTTTCCAACCTGAATTATTCTGTAATTCCTGTCCAGTGATAACTGGCTTTTCCCCGAGCCTCGTGCTCCTCTCTGAGCACAACAGGAGCTGCTGCCTCTCCTGGAAACTCTCCAGACAATTTATTGTAGCTCCTCCATTAAGAGCTGGGTACAAATCCAAAGGGCACTGGATGAGTTGTGCCCAGGATTTAGGATGCTCAGAACAGCAGGAGCTGTTAGGAGCAGATTTGCCCACAGGAACCCACTCTGCTCTCAGGGAATCAGGAGGGCTACTCCCCTTTCATTACAAAATGAGTGGTTTGGGAGGCAAAAACAACTCAAATCCCTTAATTTTGTGTTTTTCACCTGCATTCAGCCTCCCACTGTAGTCAGAATAGGCTTTGAAAATGATATTCACCATCTTTCTTTAAGCGATTCTATTTCTATTAATTTGGTTTAATCTCCAGTTAAAAAAGGTCTGGAAGTGCAACTAAATAATTGTTGTTAAAGGGTTTTATGCACTCAGTAGTTACTACAATATTTGGCAAAGGTGTTTGGTGTTTCATGGAGAGCTCTGGTGGTATTTGGAAAAAAATTCAGGATAAAACCACATTTATATGTTGGGCATACAGCAGCAGTGGTCTCCACACCAGCCCTTCCTGCAGACAGAGCTGTGGCACTGAATCCAGGAGGAATTTGGCCTGAAATTGTTCACAAAATCAGACTGTGAGAGCTTACGTGGCTATTAGAGCTAGAAGTCGAACTAGAACTAGAAGTCGAACTAGAGCTAGAACTAGAACTAGAGCCAGAACTAGAACTGGAGCTAGAGCTAGAGCTAGAGCTAAACCTGGAGCAGTCAGGCAAGCGCTGGCCCCAGCTCTGCACTGTTGTTGTCCCTGCTGTCACCTGCTAAGAGGTGATGGAGACAAAATCCAGCAAAACCCTTGAGCAGCTCCTTGGCTTTATCCACAATCCATTGTTTTATTGGAGCTGCTGCTGAGCTGAGCCAAACTCAGCCTCTGGGTGGGTGAAACCTGGTGTCCACTGACCCTTTAGGGCAGTGCCTTGGTCACGGGGAATCATGGAATCACCGAGGCTGGGAAAGAGCTTTGGGATCACCGAGTCCCAGCTGTGCCCCATCTCCACCTTGTCCCCAGCCCAGAGCCCTGAGTGCCGCCTCCAGGAATTCCTCAGGCACCTCTCCAGGGATGGGCACTCCAAAGCTCCCTGGGCAGCCCCTTGATCCTTTATTCCAGTGCCTTTTTCATGGAATTAGCCTCACTGGGGCTTTTCCTGCACCAGGAATATTTAAGGAGGGACCAGCCCAGACCCACTCACACAATTCCCTCTGAGCTGAGTGATTCCTTCTCTAAGCTTGGGATGAGAATCCCAAATGGATCAAAATCTTGGCTCCAGCTCCAGCACAAACCTGAGATTCCACTTGGATGCAGTCCCAGAGTTCTCAGAGTGGGAGGATGTTCCTCAGCTCACTGGGACTGATTTTGTGTCCTTGTCACCCTGCCCAGCCCCTGCCCGATTTTGGGGCTCACTCAGCCAACCTCAGTGAAGTTTAATAATGGTTTTTTTTCCCCACAGATGTCTCACCTCCTCGGTGCCTTACTGTCCTTGTTGTCCTGTGCTGCCCTGCTGGAAAGTGCCCACTGGAAACTGCAGGAAAATGGTAAGGAAGTCTCTACTTAGTCAGACCTAAAACTTTGGAATTATAATTGTGGCCACTAGCACAGAATTTGTTAACTCCAGTATCTTAGCTTTATTTGTTTGACAATAATTAATTGGAATTAATGGAAAAATATTTAAATATCTTCAAATGTCCCACAACAGCATATTTGCAATATTTGCATCAGCAACTGTTTTATTTGCTATTCCTTCTCCTCGTGCTCCAAAGTCTCAGGCACACAGCCTGGATGCAAAAGCAGCCTCCTGTGACTTAGGGAACGGCCCTAAAACAAACAAGGGGAAGAATTAATTGTGAAAAAGAAAATCTATTTCTGAGTGACACCCAAACCTAGAAATAGTTTATCAACTCCTCTGGTAAAGAACTTAAATGAAAACACATTTGTAAAAATGAAGGGTCAACAAAAACCAAACAATTCTTTTGAATGATTTACCAGAAAATTGGGCTAAATTCAGATTGTCTACTCTTTCAATGCCTTTTCCCCATATCTTTACATTGAAAAGAATATTCATCCTGGGGGTTCCTTGGGAGGAATTTGGTGCTGAAAACTGCAAATCTGTTTGTCAATATTGAGAGTAAAATTTGAGTTTGAAGATTCCCTTTGCCTGTGTCCATGGGGAGTTTGGGAGACTTCCAAACTTCCTAGAGCTGAGCATTTCCTGCCAGCTTAGGCTCCGTATTTGACAGGTTTCTTAGTGTTTCTCCTTCATGGTAAAGCCTTAAAACCCTTTTTCTGGCGCTGAGAAGGTCCCAGAGCTCACTGGGGTTCAGCCAGAGCTAAGGAAAGGGCTCAGCCCAAGCTTCCCTGGTCCGTGTGAGCAGCTCCTGAGTGTCCCTTGGCCATGGCCAGTGTTTGTTGTAGAATCCCAGTGGAACGCCGAGGCCCCGGCCACCACGGTGCAGCTCACCTGTAACACCTCTGAGGAGGCAGTGTACTGGAAAAAGGACTCGGAATGGCAGCAGGAAGGGAAGACTCTGACGGCTGCAGTGAAGGAGTTCCCAGATGCTGGCAACTTCACCTGTCTGAGCCAGGAGAGCCACCAGGTGCTCGGCTCCAACCTCCTCCTCATCGCTAAAATCGACTCCAAGGGCCAGATGATGAGGTGGATTCTGAAAAGCTTCAAAGGTACGACCCCAAAACGCTGGGATGGTCCCTGCTCAGCTTTGTGCAGGCTCTGGAACAGCTGGGAAATGTCCTTGGAAAGGGTTCCCCTCAAAGGCTTTCCTGAGAGTGGCCGGGAAATCCTCGCTGCTGTGGCTCTCCAAAGGGCAGCACAGGAACTGGGTGCCATTTGGGATTCATTTGGGATTCTCTAGGCTGACAGGGATGGGAGGAATTGGTTTGGAAAACCAGGGCTAGGTGACAGGACCCAAAGGAATGGCTGGAGCTGTGTCAGGGAGGTTTAGGTTGGATTTTGGGAAAGGTTCTTCCCCCAGAGGGTGCTGGGCACTGCCCAGGCTCCCCAGGGAATGGGCACGGCCCCGAGGCTGCCAGAGCTCTGGGAAGTTTTGCATTTTCTGCATGAACCTCACTCATCTGTGTCTGATATTTGAGCCCCTCATGGTGCTGCCAGGGAATCGGTGAATTTATGAATTGCTGTTTTCTCTCTGCCTTGGCCATTTTGGCAAAGAAGAGCAAATAACTCCTGGTTTCTTTCTCCATCTAGAGCCCAAGTGGACATATTTAAAGTGTGAGGCAAAGAACTACTCTGGAATTTTCACATGTTCCTGGATGACAGAAAATAAGAGTCCAAATGTGAAGTTCTCTATCAGAAGCCTGAAAGGGTAAGAGCCTGTACTTTCCTTCACACCCTCACAGAGCAGCCCTTGGTGTCAGTCTGTGTAGGATTTCAGGCTGTTAGGGGCATGCAGAAGGGGAGATCTTTTTTCCAAGTCTGAACATCCCCAAAATGTTTTGAGTCATTCCTGGGACAAAGTTAACTTCGTAAGGGCATGGAAGTCACTCAGAAACAAATAAAGCCTTGAAAACAGAATGAGTCCAAGGGGGCTGGAGCAGCCAGTGAGTAACTTAAGCAATAGCAGAGCAGCTGGAGCAGGGCAGAGAGGAAGTGGAGCCAAGCCAGAAAGAACGAGAGCTCTGGTGCAGAGGAGTGGGAGGCTGCCCCCAGGCAGAGGCACATGGCCCTGGCACAGCCCTGCTGAGGAACCCTGCAGGAAATGTGTGCCGGGAACCCTGGGGGGATTCCCTGCCTCCCACTGCCCCGGGGGGTTCTCCAAAACATGGAGAGCTTCAGCAAAGGTCACCCCAGTCTGCTCAAGGAGAAACAGCTGCCAAGGGGTTCGGTTTGCTGGGAGCAAAACCAGAATCAGACTCAGGTAGTGCTTTGGTGGCTTTTGGTGTTTGTTTCCCAGGGGAGAGTTCTCAACCTTCCCTCATTTCTTCAGCAAGGTTTGGGATGGGGGCAAGGGGACAAGGAGGATGCTGGAGCTTGCCAGGGGATGGTGGTGAGGCGAAATGAGGGGTCCTGCTTTAGGTGCCAATATTAACTCCTTCAGCTGAGGCAGGGCTGAGGTGAGGCTGGGATGTGGCACTGACACATCCCACAGCACTGGGAACGGGGCAGCTTGATGGGAAATGAGGGGTCCTGCTTTAGGATATAGCATTAACCCCTTCTGCTGAGGCAGGGCTGAGGTGAGGCTGTGATTTGGCACTGATACATCCCACAGCACTGGGAATGGGAGCCTTTTCTTCAGCAAAGTCCGGGCAAACCAAAGCATTCCCTCCCCAAACACTCGCTGTGGCTGTGCTGGAGGCAGCACAATTCTGTTCCCAAACACTCGNCTCCCCAAACACACGTTGGGGTTGTGCTGGAGGCACATTCCCAGGACAAAGCAGCATTCCCAGGACAAGGCAGCATTCCCTCCCCAAACACTCGCTGTGGCTGTGCTGGAGGCAGCACAATTCTGTTCCCAAACACTCGCTGTGCCTGTGCTGGAGGCAGCACAATTCCCTCCCCAAACACTTGCTGTGGCTGTGCTGGAGGCACATTCCCGGGACAAAGCAGCATTCCCAGTGCCTCTCCCTGCTCTCCCCAGCCCCCAGGGAGACGTGTCCTGCAGCAGCCCCGTGGCTCACACCGAGGGGGCCCTGACCACGTACACAGCCCGCTGCCTCAAGGAGAACTTCTGTGCCTTTGCTGAGGAGCACCAGGCCATCGACATCCTCCTGGAGGTCATCGATGAGGTGGAGTATGAGAACTACACCGCCAGCTTCTTCATCAGGGACATCAGTGAGTAGCTCAGGCGTGGGGGGTAATTCTGAGCTTTGTTTGCTGCTGAGAGCGGAGCTCAGGGTCCAGCCCAGCCCTGGGAATCCCTGCCCTGTGCTCTGTAAATGCCCACCGAGCCCCAGTTACAGGAACAGGGGATGCCAGGCTGCAGGAGGATGAGGAAGTGAAGCATCTTCCTGGCTTGTGACCTCCAGCACCCCGACACCCACAGCTCCCTGAGTGTCTCCAGGGGATGGATGTGGTTGGGAAGGGCTCTGTGGGACGAGCCAGAGAATCACCAGTGACCCAGCAGCCTCTGAGAGCTGCTCCAGGCTCCTGACCCATTCCTGCATTTGGGCATCCAGGGCAGGAGCATAGAAAGGGGCAGGAATAAGAGGGCTCTGAGTTGTGGCCACAGGGCACAGGAAAATGAGGCAGCATCCTAAAGAAGCAGAGGTTTTCCTAAACGCACTAATGGTCAGCAGGGGGTGGAGATATTCCTGTGTGTCCAGCAGAGCCCTCTGCAACCATCCAGGCCAAAAAAAAAGAAGGATCTTACCCAGACTGGTTCTAGGAACGTGCTTAATTTTCCATTAAAAGCACTCAAGGCAGTTCTTACACACAAAACCCACTCCTCCCTTAACCTGGAGGCTCCCAAAGCCCATTCCCAAAAAACCACCACCAGTAACACACCAGTATCTGACATGAAGCTGTTAATATGAATTAATCCCCTCTGTGTTTTCTCTTGCAGTAAAGCCTGACCCCCCACAGTGCCAGTACGTGGCCACCAATGGGACAGTGACCTGGACGTACCCCAGGACCTGGAGCACCCCAAACTCCTACTTCCCTTTGACTTTCAAGGTCAAAGTTAAAAACGCAAAGAGACACAAATACCAGGTAAAAATACAACATTTGGGACAGAATTTTCTTGCTTGAGCAGTATAAATAATTTAAGTTTTGTACGCAAGAATAATGAACTAAAATTAAAAAAAAAAAAATGGTGCTGAGCCCCCAGTGTGGCAAATTCTGTCCTGGCAGGAAAAGCCTTTCCCAGGTCCATGAGCAGGAAGATCCCTGAGGCAATTGAGGACAGAAAATCCTGCCCAGCATTGCATGGCTGTGTTTACTAATTCACTAGGAAGCTGTGCAGGGCCTCACGTGGGAAAATCCCAATTTCCAAACCCAGAACCCCAGGATCTGTGACACGGATTTCCTCCTGTGTTGTTCATACCTGGGTAGCTCAGTCTTCATGGGTGAATTGGAAATAAGGGGTCAGTGACTCACCTGGAAGCATTTCTGTGGAGAGTCTGGTCCTTCCCCCTCGATTTCCAGTTAACTCATGGAATTAATTAACTGTGTTAAAGCTCCAAGTGTGTCCAGATTGCTCGGACACACAAGGGCCTGGCTTGGAAAAGAACTGGGAAAACCACGTGGCCACAGGGCAGCTGACCACTGACCCCCAGCGCTGCCTCTCCTGGCTCCAGCACTCAGGAAAGCAGATTTGGGATGGTTTTCCCGGTTTTCCAGGGGATTAAACCAGAGGCACCAGGGAATGTTTCCCTCTGGGGACGGGATGCAGCCCGCACCAGCAGATGGGGCCGTTCCCCCGCTGCTCATTCCCTGATTCCAGGAGCTCCTCCATCCCTTCGGGAGGGAAAGGGCTGGGGCTGGGCATGCTGCTTGTGCCACCACAGCCCTCGGGGGGAATTTCAGCGATGCTGAGGAGGGGCAATTTCTGGTTTTTAGGGTTCCCAGATAAAAACCCAGATAAACAAACGACCCCTTTGTTTAATGAGTGTTTAGGTTTGGGGTTTGGATCATTTAGAGCACCAAGCTCAGTGGGTTTGGATCTCTTCGGGACAGCACCCTCAGTGGGTTTGGGTCATTTAGGACACCAAGCTCACCGGGTTTGGGTCATTTAGGACACCAAGCTCACCGGGTTTGGGTCATTTACACCCTCAGTGGGTTTGGGTCATTTAGGACACAAAGTTCAGTGGGTTTGGGTCATTTAGGACACCAAGCTCAGTGGATTTGGGTCATTTAGGACACTAAGCTCAGTGGGTTTGGGTCATTTAGGACACCAGGCTCAGTGGGTTTGGGTCATTTACACCAAGCTCAGTGGGTTTGGGTCATTCAGAGCACCCTCAGTGCAACTCGAGCTTTCCAGCTGCTCTGCTGAGCTCACGCTGTCCCCAGCCCCAGCCCTTGGCACCTGTGGGTGCAGCTGGAGCCTTTGGGATCTGTGGGTGCAGCTGGAGCCTTTGGGACCCCGGCGGGGGCTCGGTGACCCCTCCCGGTGCCCTGCCGTGTGCTGTGCCCCCTCCCCAGCGCTGTCCCTGTCCCCAGGTGCACGACACCGAGGAGCAGAGCCTGAGGCTGCCGGCGCCGGGGCCAGCTGAGGTGTGGGTGCAGGCCAGGGACCGCTGCTACCTCTCCTCCTGGAGCGAGTGGTCCCCTCTGTGCAGGTGAGGACCCCCCTGGGGGCTGCAGCTCCTGATCCGAGCTGAGAACTGACAGAACTCGATGTAAATTGACTTTCTCTTATTTCACAGCTAACCAGCGAGGGACCCAGGAGGGGGCACAGCGCTCCCAGGGACAGCGCAGAAGGAATTAGCACAAGAACAGAAGTGCAATTAGAAGAAAAGTTTGCATCTGAGATTCTTGAGAAGCCATAACTTATCTTTTTTTGTAATAGTTGAATGTGGTCCTGATTTCGGCAGCTCCTAATTTCCCCAGACTCGAGTTACACTTTGAGCATCCATCATGTTACATTAACATGATTTTGACAGGTTGCTGGCAGCTATTATTGTATGTCCTGCATATTATTATTGTGCCTTTATTTATTTCGTATTTATTTATTTATTTGGCATTTATTTATTTATTTATTTGCTATTTATTAATCTGATATTTATGTATTTATCGACCTAGTCAGTATTTTATTTATTTATTTATTTGTTTGTTTGTTTATTTATTGACTTGCAAGGCCAGTGGATGGCACTTTGCTGTTCAAACCATTCCGTGTGATAACTTATTTGGAAAGTCGCTTCCTGAAAGAACTGTTTGAATATTCCATTATTTAATGGTTTGGTTATTTTTCTATTTAATGTTTATTTGTATTTATTTCTGTGGGCCTGTGCAAGCACAGGAAGCCTTGGCAGCTGGGTGTGGGGTATCCAGGCCATCCTCATCCTCCAGGACACTGGAATCAGGAAGGAATTGCAGGTGGGGAGCCCTGGGGATGGTTCCTGCTGCCCTGTGCCAGCTCTCTGTGCCCAGCTGGAGAACACCCCATGGACATCCATGGAGCTGGAGCCAACTGGGAGCACTGGGAGCACTGGTGTGAGGGCAGCTCTGAGCCTCCTCTCATCCCTCAGGAACACGAAAGGAGCTGGGAGCTGCATTTATCACCTCCTGAACAACCTCCCCCCTTCCACTCCTGTGCCCTTTATTCCAGGTGTGCCCAGGGCACCTCCTGCAGTGCAATTTCGTGGCAGTGCAATGAATTCCACAGGAATGGCACAGGGCACAGGAGTCAGGAACCCCCAAGGGCCCCAGGGCAGCTGAAATTCCCTCCCCAGTGCATCAGATCCCCCAGACCCCAGCTGGGAACTGGTTTTTGTAATTAAATCAGGCTTTCAGAATAGAGATTTTTGTAGCCCACTTTGCAATTGTTCCCCACCCTGTGTTGGGGTGTTCAGAGAACCTCAGGGAAAACTCCTCCTGCTCTGAGCTGCTGACAGAGTGCCCAGCTCTGGGAGGAAGCAGGAGCTGAAACTTTTGTATTTTTCATGGAATCCTGGAATGGTTTGGGTTGGAGGGACCCAAAACTCATTTATTGCACCCCTGCCATGGGCAGGGACACCTCCCACTGTCCCAGGGTGCTCAGAGCTCCCTCCAACCCAGCCCTGGGCACTGCCAGGGGTGGATCCTGTGTCAAAACACTGAGCCCTCACTTCCAGGAGGGCAAAATACTCTGAAATATCTTTGATGATTCAGGCCTTAATTTCTGATACAGAAACTGAAGTTTTTCAATGCAACCATGCTTCCTTTTCCCAGTCCTAGCAATGGGTGGTAATTTAAGTTATTTAAACATTGAAATGTGTGAAGTATCTGATATTTCAGAGAACTGCTGATAATTTATCTACAAGCCCTGTTAGTATTTATTAATATGAAGTTTACATGTCTTATTTTGGCTATAAAGGCAGCTTATGTGCTTGTTTACAAAGGAGCTAATAATAAACACACCTGAAAACAAGGAAATTTGGTTCATTTGTCATCTTTTAAGAATGATTCATGTCACTCTTCTCTCTCCTACCAGACACTATTTCTGTCTCACTGTCTGCAGGGCAAATTAATTATTACTAATTAATAATACTGAATCCCCAGCCTGTAAAGCTGTTGAGGATGAGCCAGCTCAGGATCTGCTGAGCCCTGTCCTGCACGAGAGCAGAACTCTGGGCTTCTTTTTGGTCTCCAGCTTTGAACTGAACCCACCCAACCCAGACCTCGAGGGCTCTGAGGTTCCTCCCTGGTTTCAGGGCTCACAGCCCCTTCCTGCTCCTCAGGGATTAAACCTTGGCACCCTTAAAACCAATCCCTGAAACCTCTCCTGCGCCTGGGCCCAGCCCAGTCTCCATCCTTGGAATATTCAGCTCAGTTTTGGAGCCTGACAAAGCCTAAATTGATCTTTGCCTTCAGAACGTGCCTTTCACAATGCCATAAAATGGGAGAAACCTCCCCACAGGATTCCTGGTGTGGATTGTGAGCATCCAGTGAGGGAATTCCTGGTGTGGATTGGGAGGATCCAGTGAGGGAATTCCTGGTGTGGATTGTGAGGATCCAGTGAGGGAATTCCTGGTGTGGATTGGGAGGATCCAGAGAGGGAGTTCCTGGTGTGGATTGTGAGCATCCAGAGGGAATTCCTGGTGTGGATTGGGAGGATCCAGTGAGGGAATTCCTGGTGTGGATTGTGAGGATCCAGTGAGGGAATTCCTGGTGTGGATTGGGAGGATCCAGTGAGGGAATTCCTGGTGTGGATTGGGAGGATCCAGTGAGGGAATTCCTGGTGTGGATTGGGAGGATCCAGAGAGGGAGTTCCTGGTGTGGATTGTGAGCATCCAGAGGGAATTCCTGGTGTGGATTGGGAGGATCCAGTGAGGGAATTCCTGGTGTGGATTGTGAGGATCCAGTGAGGGAATTCCTGGTGTGGATTGGGAGGATCCAGTGAGGGAATTCCTGGTGTGGATTGGGAGGATCCAGTGAGGGAATTCCTGGTGTGGATTGGGAGGATCCAGAGAGGGAGTTCCTGGTGTGGATTGTGAGCATCCAGAGGGAATTCCTGGTGTGGATTGGGAGGATCCAGAGAGGGAATTCCTGGTGTGGATTGTGAGGATCCAGTGAGGGAATTCCTGGTGTGGATTGGGAGGATCCAGTGAGGGAATTCCTGGTGTGGATTGTGAGGATCCAGTGAGGGAATTCCTGGTGAGGATCCAGAGAGGCAATTCCTGGTGTGGATCGTGAGGATCCAGTGAGGGAAGTCACTGGTTGAGATTTTTCAGGAAAACAGCAAAGCTCAGCCTGGAAGTGCCCCTTTCCCTGCAGGGATCAGTTCACTGTCGGGTGGCTGCTCTCTAAGGCATAAAGTTGGGGTTGACCCCTGATTATCCATTTCCTGGGCCTTCCATGGATCCCTGTGCCTGTGAATGTCTCCTCTGGGAATTACCAGGCTCCCATCTCCATCCAGATTGGATAAAAAGCAAAAAATATTCACTGTGGTGGTTCCACACGCAGGAGATCATTTTCTGACACACTCCATCCCTCCCAGAACATAATAATTGATGTGTCAGCCAGTCCTCGGGCTTCTCTTCCTTCATTCCTCTCCTTCTTGCACTGTAAATAATCTGGAAACCTCTGGATAAATGTCACATGCACAGATTCAGGACGCACAATGCACAAAACACCCCCCAAAACCCCTTTAGACTGCAAAATCCAAGCTTCTGACACAAAATTTTAGATCTAATTTTATTTCCGAGGCCTCTGTTGTAGGAGAGTCGCTGACTGTATAAAAATCAGAGTTTTCCGCTGGAGCTGCTCCTTTTCCCGTGCCCCACGTTTCCCGGGAAGGGGCAGCTCCTCCAGCTTTCTATTCACACCCATCACTCAACCCCTGGCTTTGGGTTCTGCTGCCACACCTCCCTAAATCTGCTCAGAACAGAGCCTGACTAACTCCCCGCAGGGCTTTCTGGGGCTGCTCCTCAGCTCAAGGAATGCCTGACAAATAAATATCTGTGTCCTTAATGAGGCACTAATTGGTCACTGGAGGAATTTGCTGTTCTCCAAGAGCTTTGGGCCCTGGAGCTGGGCAAGCAGGCACCTGCTGAGAGCAAAAGGGGGGAAAAGCTGATGTTTGATTCAGGGTTCTGGGGGAGAACACAGATTTCAGGCCCATATGCTTCATATCCACCCCTTCTCCATGCTGATCTTCCTCCCACCGCTCTTCTTCACAAGTTGTAGCTTCTCTTTTATAAATGTTTTATTTTGAATAGAGGGAAAATCGATGTGAGTCCTCCAGCCTTGTTGTGAGCCGTGAAAAAACCTTAAGAGATCTTTCCTCAAATGTCAGTTTGACTGACTTCGGTGTGGCAGAACTTCAGAGTCCAAACACCTGGAAATGGCATTTTCAGGAAATTCCAAATCAGTCCTGCCCAAAGCTCACTCGGTGGAAGTGCTGAGCTGTTAGTGCTTGGTTTTTGTGAAGAATTACAGGTTTTTGTGAAGAATCACAGGTTTTTGTGAAGAATCGGCTCAGAAGCACCAATGGTCTGACACTGAGGAATCAGAGGATCCTGAGCTGCCTGCAGGACACCAGGAACCGCTCCTGGCACCGCGTCCCACAGAGATCAGGAGACACAAAGCAAAACAAAGACCAGCTCCAGCCTTTGCACAGCAGTGCTGGGTTTATTTTTAATGAGAGCAAAAGCACACGAGGCCTTCAGCAGGGCCCGGCCTGGCGTGACACCCTCAGCGCTGAAGAAAGGCTCCTTTGATCTCCCAGAGGGGCGGAAAACGGGAGCTCACCTTGCCCCAGGCAAACACCCAGCGCTTGGCACAGCCTGAACAAAGCCAGCGCTGCTTCTCCAGCCCTGCATTGAGCAAGAGCTCACAATGTGAGGCTTTAATTGCACCTGGGCGGACAGCTGTCACACTTGGACATGGAAAGAACCACGCAGACCCTTGTCAAGAGAGAAGCAGAAAAAGAGGGGCTCGGTGACCCCGAGCCTTTATTATATATGTTCTTAGAAATCACCGTGGATTGGAGGGGGAAATCGCCACCCCTCCATCACACTGGTCACAGGGAAAATCCATCAAACGTCTCCGCCTAAGAAAAATAAAATACAGACAATAAAGCACGTTTAGCAAAGCGTGGCTGTGTTTACAAAAAACGCGTAAGGAACTCTTACAGAAAATGAAAACATCGAAGAACTACAAAACTCAGAACAACAGACAGCCCTGAGCCAGGGACCCTCCCTGGGCTTGGGGAGCTCAGGATGAACCCCGGGATCAGGGACAGGGGAGGTCCCACCGTGACCTGGGCTGGTCCCTCGCTGCGGGGTGCTGGGGGACAAAGGGGATTCTTCACCTTCTCCACGTGCTGTTTGTCAGCTCTGTGGGTGCCCTGGACGGGAGGTGTGAGCTCTGTGGGTGCCCTGGATGGGAGCTGGCAGCTCTGTGGGTGCCCTGCATGGGAGGTGTGAGCTCTGTGGGTGNAGCTCTGTGGGTGCCCTGGATGGGACGTATCAGCTCTATGGGTACCCTGCACTGGAGGTGTGAGCTCTGTGGGTGCCCTGGACGGGAGGTATCAGCTCTGTGGGTGCCCTGCACTGGAGGTGTGAGCTCTGTGGGTGCCCTGCATGGGATGTATCAGCTCTGTGGGTGCCCTGCACGGGAGGTGTGAGCTCTGTGGGTGCCCTGCATGGGAGCTGGCAGCTCTGGTGGGAGCTGGCAGCTCTGGTGGGAGGTATCAGCTCTGTGGGTGCCCTACATGGGACGTATCAGCTCTGTGGGTGCCCTGCACGGGAGGTGTGAGCTCTGTGGATGCCCCGCATGGGAGGCTCTCCGTGGATGGGTGGGAGCAGCCTCCTCCTCTGGAATGCAGCCAGGGAACATCCTCCCATGTGCTTAACTGATGACCTGCTGCTGCAGCATTTTTGGCATCCCAGTGATGCTCCAGCCAGGGCTCCAAAACTAAAAGTAATCTGTAATTGGGAATAAATAATGATTGGGAAAAAATTTCTTAACCCTCAGAAAAATGCACGCTGGTATTTTAACACATGTAACACCGTGGAATTGCTTTTTCTTATCCAAAAGATCAACTTGGAGGGATAAGAATTTGGGAAAAAATGAGGATATAATGGGAAAGGTAGAAAATTTTGAGAGTTCCACAATCAACCTCCAGGTATTCTTGGGTTTGCTGATGGGGTCAACATTTCACTCAACAATTCTTCAATATCAACTATTTATTTACCATATTTACCCTAAATTTCAGAATGAGTTCAGCAGCTAGGCCGTACTGACCCAGCTTTGGGAAGCAGCTATTCCTACACACATCCAAACATTTGTTTTCCAAGGAACTCCATTTTTTCCCAGGAGCTCAAATCAGTCCATTGTGGCACTTTATTGCCTGTGTTTGCTTTGTCAAACATTAATTTACGAGGACAAAGACCCCACAAGGTCCCTGAAAGTGCCACCAGGAGCTGACATTTTCCTGTGGGAATGCCAGAACCGGTTCCATTGGAATGGCCCATGGAGGTCACTGGGATGCCCACGCCCTCCATGGCCACTTTAGAACAGACCCAATTTCTGGTATCTCTGATGATCTCTGTGGATAACCCGTCCCCGTGGTTGACTCCTCTCGTTGTGAAATTTGTTTTGCTCCTGTCTAATTGGGATTTCTCTCCCTGCAATCTGCTCTGTTCCCTCTTCCTTTCACTCTGCAGCTCCCGGAGGGCTCCAGCTCCCGTCTCCTGTTTGCCTCCTCCTCCAGACAGAGCCAACCACTTCTCCCAAATTTTCTGACATGTTTCACCCCCCTCAGCAGCTTTGTGCTCCCTCACTGGCTCTGATCCAGCATTTCTGTGCCTTTCCCTGCCAGGGAGCCCAGAATTGTCCCAGAACAGCAGCTCCAGCCTCACCAGTGAGACCTTGGGAATTACTGACTCAAATTCCAGCGCAGAGCTGGAAAATCTTCCTACACCAACGGAGCAGGGTGCAGAGAGAGGTTTGTATTCCCTGAGAGGGATGGGATGGACGCTGGGGCTGCATCCCACGGGATACTGGGAGCACTGGGAGCGCTGGAGTGGGGCCCTTTCCTCATTCCAGGCTCAGGAAGCAGGGGGATGTGTCAGGCTGCAGTTTTACAGCGTCAGGACATCCCTGAGAGCTGCGTGTGCTCAAAACTCTCCAGATTAGGAGGAGCTTCCGGGATGTTTTGGGTTTTGCTCCTGTTGCCCAACTGCTGTTAACTGTCCATCAACCAAGGACGTGTCCTGAATACTCCCCACGAGTTCCTGCATGTTCCTTGCCAGGCTTTTCTCCACAAAAGCTCCCCAGAACACAAAGTCACCGACAGCCCCAAGCAGAAGGATCCACACAACCCCAGTGTGAACCCCAACCTGCCTTTAGTGACCCCCAAATTAAGAAAAGAGAAAAATTTAGAACAAAACCGCTGAAGGGCATTGGAAAAATAAAATTCCAGGCCTCCAGCTCCAAGCAGGTCTTTGCCCATCCTGGAATTTGGATTTGATGGCATTTATGTTTTTCATCCTGTTAAGTGATGAGGAATTAAACATTTATTAATCATCTATATTATTTAAAGATGAAATGATACATATCCCTCTTGGGATGAGTTAGAGGGGCCCAAGGCTTACCTGACCTATTCAAACCTTTCCTGTAGGAGCTTTCAGGCCCTTGTTTTACTGGAATGAGCACCTCTGACCCCAATCCTGCACGGGGAGAAAGCCCTGGGCTCCCCTGCAGCGAGGGAAGGTGAGCACTGAACAGCTGGGAATTGTCGGGGTGAGCAGGGATTCCTCCTGGTGAGGTTTTGGCACATTTAGATGGTAAATCACCAAGAAAAGGCAATTCTGAAACCAAACTCTCTCCTCCAAACTCCACATTACTTTGGATTTATGAAGATCAAGAGTGAGTGTCCCATTGGGGCTCCCCCATGGCTCTGTCATTAAAGACAGAAATTGCTGACTGTTGGTTAAGTCACCAAAAAATGCTGGATTTGTTTAAGGAATCCCTCCTGCTGTGCTGGGAGCAGAGGGGCAGGCAGAGGAACCTCCTCCGTGTGCCCATGGCTGGGCTGGAACTCGGGGGATGCTCAGGGGCTGTGAACTCCTCTCTTCCCTCGGCCAGGCAGTGCCATGGGGTGTGTTTGCTGCTTCTGTCCCCAAACATTGGTTCTGATCCCAAACTGGGGACATTTGAAAGGAAAAGCAACCCTGGGGGACGCTCTGGGCTGGGTGTGAAGGGCTTCAAGAGGAACACAGATCTCCCAGAGCAGCCTGAAGGGCTCAGCGCATGGCCACAACCAGCTCACCTCAAACCACAGCTCACAAACAGCTCCAAAACGCCCAGAGAACAAGAACGAAGCCCTGGTGGGATGAATCTTTTGGCAAACACCCAGCCAGGATTATTTTTCCCTGGGAACAGCTCTGAGTCCCCGTGGCAATAACAGAGCAGCCAGCCCTGAGTCAGAGCCCTGCTGCTGGAGCTGGAACAGTTAATTAGGCTGGGTTTAGCCAGAACAATCCCTGCTCCATCAACACGGGCCACCCAGCCCTGGCCGTGCCCGTGCCCGTGCCCCGCTCCCGGCACAGGGCACATCCCACGGGCTCTGCCCACGGCAACACCTTCCCTAATTACCTGCTGGGGATTGATTGCATCACCTGCCCTGGCTATAAAAGGCTCCCACACTCCGAGGCCACAGCGGGGGCACTGCAGGGACCCCAGAGCTCCGGGACAGCCCAGAATTGGTGTTTGCCATGAAGGTCACAGGTGCCTTGGTGCTCCTGGCGCTGGCAGCTCTGTGCCTGGCACGTGAGTAACTCCCTTTGGCTCCTCGGGGGTTTCTCTCCAAAGGCCTGGCGGTTCTCAGGTGCTTCCTGCGCTGGGTGGGAGGGAGAAAATGGAATTTTCTGTTTAAAATACTAGTATTTGTCACCATAATGATTTATTATTGCTAGCCAGCTGGGGCTGGAGAGGAGGGAAGCTGCTCCTTGCTGGGTGTAACTCAGAGCTGTGTTCTGTGAGTCAAAAGAACTCTGAAGCCTCAGAATCACCTGGTTTTATCCATTTATTTTTAAATATCTACCCGAGAATGGAGCTGGGAGCTGGTGAGGTCCTTTCCCTGCCCAACTGACCAAGCATGATGATGCTCAGGCCACAAAAAGCAGCTGGGAACCACCTCTTTTTAATCTTATTTTTCCAGGCTGCACAGAAATTTGAGGGTCAGGTTGCTCTAAAAAATAGGGATCCGGGAGGAATTTCTTCAGCCTTAACGTGGTAATTTTATTTGTATTAAAAACTCGCAGTAAAAACATATTTTTAGAAAAAAAGAAGTGCATTTAAAATAACTGAAAGACTCCACACCTCTGTAGGTAGTATAGGTGTTCAAAAGCATTATGAACATTAAAGAAGCAAGATAATGAAAATGTTAAATGAGAAATTATGAATCAAGAATCTTTTGAATGGCTTTGAAAAGGTTGCTCTGAAATCTGTCTCAACCCCAAAATTCTTATAAAAACCAGCAGTTTAAATGAAATACTATGGAAATAATTCATTCTCTTAGTGCTTCATTAACTGCAGTAGAATAAATATATATTCCTTCCATTGGAATTCCAGGAAGTCTCTTCCTTGAACTTTCTGGTTTATCTTGTCTGCTTGAAAACTTCATGAATCAACACTTTCTGAGTCACACCTTTTTTGCATTCGCTCCCATGAGCAGAGTGGCTCCTGAAAGGTTACCAGAGGCAAAAATAACATCTGAGTGTTTGGGGGGAAGTGGAATAAATCGAATCCAATTCCAGAATAATGAAAACTCAGTCAAACCTCTGGTGACAGAGATGGAAACTTGACCTGGAGCTTTATTTCTGCTCCTTCTCTTTATACTGAACAGGTGTATTTGATGTGGAGATGTAAACAGGTTTATGACAGGAAGTTTGTGTGGAAAGTTTAACCTTCGAAGAGCAAAAAAAGACAAATTTATTCCAAAAGACGAGTGCTAGAGCTCTGCTCCAGAACACATTTGGAAAGTTTAACCTCTGAAGAGCAAAAAAAGACAAATTTATTCCAAAAGACGAGTGCTAGAGCTCTGCTCCAGAACACATTTGGAAAGTTTAACCTCTGAAGAGCAAAAAAAGACAAATTTATTCCAAAAGACGAGTGCTAGAGCTCTGCTCCAGAACACATTTGGAAAGTTTAACCTCTGAAGAGCAAAAAAAGACAAATTTATTCCAAAAGACGAGTGCTAGAGCTCTGCTCCAGAACACATTCCTGCTCCCTCTGCACAGGAATCTCTCGCATTTTGGAAGGAGCTCCCTGGAGCCCCACCTGAGACAGGGCTCTGTCCCAGAGGAGTGGTAAAAACAGGAGCCAAAATCAAAATCCGTATTGAAACAAGGGAAACACTTCCTAAAGTGGGATTAGGAGATAAATTGCATTATCGTTGTTATACAGAGTTAACATTGGATTTTAATCAGGATATTATCCTCCTTATTGACAGAAAACCCCAGAATAAAAGGGACATGTGATTTGCTCACAGCCACATGCAGCTTTTGATAAACTCAGGAATTAAAGCCCAGTCATGCTCAGCCACCAGTTAATCCTGGACATTAAATTTAATATTGACTCCTGGGTTGTTGATGGTTTTGTGGTGAAAAATGGAACAATGGCTCCACTCCCTCTCCCAGCAAAGGCTGTTCCAACAGGTGACAGAAGTTTCTAAGGTAAATAATGCACCAAAATCCATTTGTTAATAGGTTCTGACACCTGGGCCTTATTAAACACTGGAAAGCTCTATCAGTATTGACATTTAAGGAGGTAAAAGACTCAGTGTTGCTGAGTGAAATCGTCCTGGTTTGCACCTGAGTGTTCATTAACTGCTGTTTTCATTTCCTCTTTTATGATTTTGTTTCCATTGCAGATGCTGCCGAACAGAATGAGGTGAGTGATTGCCTTTGTTCTGGAGAAAAATCTATATATGAGATCAGAAAATAAATAATATTTATATATTTAATATTTAAATATATAAATATTAAACTTTAATTAAATGCTGCTAATTTATTGAGATTTCAGTGAACAATCCCTGAGTTTGGGATATGGGGTTTCCATAGAGTTGCCCTGACAACTTCCAGATGTCTTCACACAATTTGCATTCTGGGCAAAGGCAAATTTTAAATCAGAGAAATTTAGATTTTAACAAATATTTATTTGATGATGACTCCATAGGGCTTTTTTGATGACTTTGAGGTCCTAAATCAGGTACCTGGAGATTTTTAATTCTCTCTGAGTACACTGGGGTCAGTGTCTGGAAGAAATGAGGCACCAAGGAATAAAGATCCTCCCTGGGTGAGCAGGAAAGCCCTGGCAGAGCAGAGAGTGGTGGGGAAGGAAAATTCATCCACACACAGCTGGGCCCACATGGGTACAAACCAGCAGGAATTTCTCCATGGAAGGGGTGGTCAGGCTGCCCAGGGAGGCCTGGATCCCGCCCCTGAAGTGTCCAAGGAAGCCTGGATGTGAATTAATCCCCCCTGAATGTACTGATTGTTGTGGTCAGGTCATAAAAACCCTCCTGCGCTGCTCCTCTGGAGCTCCTCTGGAGCTGGGAAGGGGCTGTGTTTTCCCAGGGACCCCACTCCTGCCCAGTCCCTGGCACAGGCAGCATCCCTCACACCTCTGAGAAGAAACGTTTCATTTTTGGGCTTCACACCTCTGAGAAGAAACGTTTCATTTTTGGGGCTTAGCCCCTGCTGATGGAAGTGGTGACGCCTCCCTGGCTGTGCTGCTCCAAAGCCTGCCCAAAATGCAATATATTCATTATTCCTGTGGGGAGTGGAGGGTGTGGGATCACAGGTGCCCCTGTTGCAGGTGGACTGCAGCGAGTACAGGAGGCTGGAGAGGGGGAGGCCCATTTACTGCGAGAGGCTCTACCAACCCTTCTGCGGCTCCGACGGCAAAACCTACAACAACAAATGCTCCTTCTGCAAGGCCGTGCTGTGAGTACAGAGCTGCCAGCCACCCCCCGGCAGCCAAAGGCTGGGATTGCCTGAGTTATCTGGGATTTCCACCCCACAAAAGCGCTGCTGCTTTTTGGGGTTGTTGCTTCTCTGCTCCTTTGCTCTACCTTTGCACGATAATTGTGCCTCCCACCAATAGTGCCCAGCTGATCTGGAAATCAAACGGCAGTGATATTTGGGTGAGAGCTTCCTATTCCAGCAGGGAGTGTAGAGGAGGGAACTAAAAAATGACCCAGATGTTTAGGTCTGAACTTCCTATTCCAACTGTAAAGCCAGTCACTAAAAAATTACTCATATTTGTGTGAGAATCTTGCTGCAAGTACTGTAAGGTTTAGTCACTAAAAAATGACCCCGATATTGGTGTGAGCAGCTTCCCATTCCAGCAGGAACTGTAAAGTTGGATGGGGAAGAGTCCAGTGAGGAACACAGGCCTGACAAAGCCCCTGCACCCAGCTGGGGTCACACAAGAATTCAGAAGTGGTACTGGCAATATCTTGTTTATGGATAAAATATGTAATTTTGCAAGGAAGGCTGTTTACAGATCAGCGCCCTCATTCCTGCTGTGAATGTTTGTGGTGTCTCCTCTGTTAGCAGAGGGTTTCAGAGGGATTCTGGTGAAGCTTTCTGTGTGCAATGTCCCGTCCTTTCCTTGCAGGAAGAGCAGAGGAGCCCTACACATGAAGCAGGCAGGAGCCTGCTGAGGGAGCTGTGCTGGGAGTGCTGAGAACAGCTCCACACCGCCCATTCCCTGGATCTCATCCTCCCTGGATCTCATCCTCCCTGGATCTCATCCTCCCTGGATCTCAGCCATCCCTCCTGCCCGAGCCAAACCCAGCCCCAGGAGAACCTCCAGCTCTGCTCTCTCCCTGCTCCAGGGCTGGGACTGACACCTCTGTCCCTGCAGCAGAACTGTTCCTGTTGGTTTGCACGAGCCCTTCTGGAGATGTTTGTCTCCGTGGCTGAAGCTCAAACCCTCTGGCAATGCCCCAAGTCTCTCCCCCTTGTTCAAATGTTTTCTTTCCTTTACCCAGAAACTTGAGGTTTTTTCCCCAAGGCAGTGCTTTGACTCTCCAAGTTTTGTAGCTGAATTTTAAATGCTTCTTTTTCTTCCCTCTTTGTACAATTCTGGTTCCTGTACGTTGTTCAGCTACTCAGTGTCCTTGTTTATTAAAATAAATCTTGAATATTTTTTTTGTCCGTGGTGAACTTTCTAGAGAATTTATTGCATCCATTACTAACAAGGATCTCCCAAATTACAGAAAACTCTGGTGGAGCAGGGGCTGAGTCCAGAGGTCAAAATCCAAAGCCTGGAATACAAAAGTTGTATCCCACTATATGCCCTCATATACTGGAATTTATCCCCAAATCTGGCTCTTTTTTTTCCTTTAAATGAAACAAATCTGGTAAAATGTAAGACTGTAGAAGTCTGTTCAATGCTGCCATTTAAATGTGATCATTAATGAATCTCTTCTAAGAAATTTCAGGCTTTCAGACCTACAGAAATTTCTGTTCTGCTCTTACATCCTTATTATCTTCACTATAATTTGTATCTTAATAATTGGTCATGGGAATGTATTTTCCCAGAATTAAAATTGTGAATGACTGCCCTTATTGGGGTTAACGGAGGAAAATTTGGGAACAGCTGGACACAGAATAAATCCAGCCCCATCCTGAATTCTGTTTATCTGGAAACCAGGTCCCAGCAATTAGACAGAAGAAATGAAAAGGAGGAAGGTAATAGAAAAGTTCCTCACAGCTCAGAGGCTTCAACCTAAAAAGGTTCCTAGAACAGCTCACCTTGACTGAAAAGGACAAAAACGAGAAAACAAAGACCAAATTGAGAAAACAAAGGCAAACTCTGAGGTTTCATCATGATGTCAGAAAATGCAGATTTGGGGATATTTTCTGCCTCCCAGCCTCAGTGACATTCCCCCTCTGCTTTGGTGGGTTGGGATATTTCATGGGCTGTGCTTGTGGGGCAGACCTGAGACACCAAATTGCTCCTGCAGCCCCAAGAGTGACTCAAGAACCTTGGAGTGAGAGGTGTAAACTCCAGCCCTGCATTCCCCCCAGGACTCCAGTGTGTCCCTGATCATTCCTGACATGGAATTACTGCACCAGGAGCAGCTGGACAGCAGGACCTCCCCACGTGGGTGCTTCTCCTCAGCTCCTGCTGGCTCAGAGCACGAGAGAGGCACGGCAGCTCCTGCCACATACCTGAGCACAGAACATCATTTGCAAATTGCTGCCAGTGACACCTGAAGAAAATGCTGAAGTGGCTGGCCAAGCTGGACAGTCGGGTTTGAGGGATGGAGCAACACCGTGGAAATATGGGGAAGGGAAAATGTGCACAGCCTGAGCGAGCTGATGAAACCTGCTCACATTCTGTAAGCCAGAAAATAAAATGTTGGTGTGGAATGGGAAAATAGAACGGATCTTGCACCCAGGGAAGATCAGGTTTCAAAACTCTGCACTGGAAAGGCATCCACTGATGTACCTGTGTATCTGATGTATCTACATGTGAAGGACAAAGAGGGGTTTCCTGAGTCTTACAAAACATTTTCTTCATTCTAAGACAAGAGGTCACAAAATCCAGGCCTGGAAATCAGACAGTGGGATCCCTGCAAAAGAAAATGCCAGTGCCAGGATAAACTTGGCTGAGTTAAAGCATGGCACCACTGTTACCTGTGCTCATGCACCTGAGGGGGTTTGGGGACTCAGAGGTGTTCTCTTAGAAGCTTTAATTCTGAAATATAGAGTTTTTGCTACCTGCTTCTTGTGTAATTAATGCTAATTTGGTCATCAGGAGTGTCCAAGGCCAGGCTGGATGGAGCCCTGAGCAACCTGGGATGGCAACCACAGCAGGGGTGGAATAAGATCTCCGAGGTCCCTTCCAACGCAAACCATTCCATGATTTACCATCAGCTGGGATGCAGAACATTCATTCTCCTAGAAAATTAAAGCTTAACAACATCTCTTAGGAAGGCTGGTAAGCACTGAGAATTTGTGGGTTGCAAAATTTCTTTGTTTTAAAGGAAGGCAATAATTCCCTCTGGCCTTTTATTTTTGATTCAGTAATACCTGTGCTAGAGAACCAAGATTATGAAACCTCCCTCAAATATAAACTGTGTGTGTCCAACCAGCATCCACCAGCTGTAAATGAGACATGAGGAATGCAATGTGCTCTTTTATTTCACAGCTGATCAAGACCAGAACAGAACTTTTATTGATGGCTGTTCAGCATCTCTGATTTCTCATTGTTCTCCTTTGGGTTTTAGTTGAGATCTCCTCGAGTGCCCCCAAATTGTAAATTTTCCCACATGTGGCAGTGGGGGGAGAAATAAATGGAGCAATCCAAAAACCTTCAAAGATTCACATACAACAGATCTACGGGATAAATCACTGGGTTTCTGCTAAGAAAAAATGGGGTGGTTTTGGTTTCTGTTGTGTGTCTTGTAAGCACTTCACCATTCACATACTCTGACTGTTCCACTGACACTTCAACCCCAAGGCCCTGCCCAAATTCCTTAATTCCATTTTAGTGTCTCTTGTGTCCTTCTCTTACTGCCACCCGCTGTGTGCCTGCCTTGGGGTGAGGGAGGGCAGGACAAGCTCTGCTGGACCGAATCTGCTCTTCCCGCATGAAGCCTCACTTCCCGACTTTTTCCACATTTGAAGGTCTAATTTTTTGGCTGCTGCTGTTGTTTTTGATGCTGTGTTGCTGTCACAGGTTGGACTCGGTGATCTCTGAGGTCTTTTCCAACCTCAGTGATGCTGCTGACACATCCAAAACCCACAGGGATTGCCAAGAATTTATGTTGTTGTTCCTACTCCGCCACAGAGCGCTGTGGATTCCTCTGGGATTATCACTAAACCAGCAGCTGAGTCTTTGCATGTTGTCATTCAGAAAAAAAAAACTTGCAAACAGTCTGCTGGGTGATGAATGAGCCTTGTTACCCAATCCCTTGGGGCTTGCATGAAACACGACTTTAAAATGTTGAGGAAATTGTGATTTCTGCTGGGATCCACCCAAACAGCAATTAAAACATGGCTTGAGTATAGCCCCACATAATACTGCAAATACACGTGGCAAGGCAACTGGCAGGAGTTCTGGGCACAGGGTAAAGAGTCTCCAGGAAAAATCACTCACAAAGCTCCCAGAGAGCATCCGAAGGAGGGACACGGGGATG
>VWZT01007594.1:33823-53037 GCA_013397055.1 Pachycephala philippinensis | reverse complement strand
CCTCCATCATCTCTGTAGCCCTCTGGGCCCACTCCAGGAGTTCCATGTCTCTTGTCCTGAGGAGCCCAGACCTGGACACAGCATTCCAGATGAGCCTCAAAAGGGCTGAGCAGAGGGGCAGGA
Organism: Pachycephala philippinensis; assembly: GCA_013397055.1. NCBI lineage: Eukaryota > Metazoa > Chordata > Aves > Passeriformes > Pachycephala > Pachycephala philippinensis. The sequence goes on along the minus strand of VWZT01007594.1, from coordinate 52,914 downwards.
TCCCTTCCCTGACCTGCTGGCACCCAGGATCCCCCTGTCCTTGGCCCCCAGGACACTGCTGGCTCAGGGACAGCCTGTTGTCCCCCAGGACCCCCAGGCCCTGCCCCTCAGAGGTGTCCCAGCAGGTCACCCCCAGCCCGTGCTGCTGCCTGGGGCTGCTCCTCCCCAGCTGCAGGACCCTGCATCTGCTCTGTTGAATTTCAGCAGGTTCTCTGCCCATCTCTCCAGCCTCTCAAGGTCCTGCTGAAGGGCTGCACGACCCTCTGGGACATGCAGGCTCAGGGGAAGCCAAGATTTTAGCTGCTGTCAATCAGCTGGGTATTCACATGTCAGTTTCATCAGAGTTTCATAGAATCATGGTACGGTTTGAGCTGAAAGGGGTCTTAAATTCCATCTCATTTCAACCCCCGACTGTGGACAGGGACATCTTCCGCTTGCCCGGGTTGCTCAAACTATACCTATTTACTGGGCTGGACCCCTTTTATCCAGCTGAGGAGACTCAATGTGCCAACAGGCTTATTGTTTGACCCATCATGTATGCCTGTCTTTAAACAAGACAAAATATTCTCCACATCTTTTTCTTTTTCTTTTNTTTTTTTTTTTTTTTGCTGCTTATAGAAAGAGTGCTTATAGAAAGAGTTTTGGATAACTAACCTAATTTTGAGCACCAAAGCTCCAAACATTTTTGTTGGAGATTGAGGTTCTGCTGCTGCTAAACCACTCCGTCAGTGCAGAGTTTAGTTACATTTATGGGTCAGGGACTTCGTGCTGCTGTCCCTTACTTCTCCTGGGTGCTACTGTGTCCACTGAGCTAATGGCAAAGCTGCCTGGTAAACACCCAGCCCCTTCCCGGTGGGTTTCCGGGGCACTGCTGGGGTGTCTACTGGAGCAGTATTCTTGCAGACTGCCGCACATCATCCTAGAATGGGTTGTTTGTTCTTCATCCCTCACTCCAGGACTGGCTCTAGTGCTGTTACAAACACATCTGTGACAGTGACAGCTCCTCTGAGACCTTGTTTCCTCTGCTCTGTCTGTCTCTATTATCCCTCCTGCTCTAACAACGCTGCGTAAAAGTTTCCATGGTCTGTAATTTCGTCATGACTAAGGGTGAGCTCTATTACTTCTGTTCTCATTCTACATTAAGAAGTAAGAAAAAAGTGTCTTAATCCAAACTGAAGTGACCACTGTGTTGCAAAGCTGACACATCCCACATAGCTCTTCTGTGTTAAGCAGAATCAGCTGTTACGCAGTTCAGTAAGTCACAAAGTGATGCCTTTTCTTTTTACTTTTTTTAAGTACAATTTTTTTCCCCCCTTAAGATACCAAGCTTAGTGATAGTTTAGTTGGAAAATGCACCATCTGAACAGATGGAGGAAAAATCTTTCACAGAAAATATATGCCTATTTCTTTAACTGATGTTTAAGATGTTTTTCACTAGGTAGGAACCTGCTGAATATTTAAAAAGGTTATTGTTCTGTCATTATCACTACACCACAGTAAAATTACAGAGTGATTTTGAATGAAACAAAATGAACTTCATGGAAGTGTTGGGTGGATGTTTATGATAGCAAATTGTCTGGCTGTTCTTAAACCAGCTGCTTTCAATAGGAAGTGGGCTGTCTTTCCTCAGTGCACTCCTCTTTGGTTCAGAGCCAAGAACTGGGAAAAAAGAAAGTAGTTTGCAATAAATGCAGGAAAGTGGGGAGGGGAAACTGAAGTTAAAAGGAAATTAAAATATTGTTTCACTGTATCTCCCTATTTCACTGTTTAGTTTGATGTTGGTGTCACATAAACATGTTTGTTTTCTAAGAGCAATAAGAAAGAAATCCCTGGTAAGGAATTTATATGTATTCTAAGTGTAATTTGTTTTATTTACAAGCCTGGCATAAAATGGACAAACAGCAGGCAAGATAATCTATTCTTCTTGGAATCTTAGCCCTGTGTTAAGTTCCTAGGAAGCAATTTAATGCTCATAGATAAATCTAAGCAAGAGCCCAAGGAAGAGGGCAATCTTTCCTTATGTTTTTATTTCTTCTTGCTCCTTGACGTCTCTCTATGGTATCTCTCAGTAATTCTAATCTAAAATTATTAGCATCTTTTCCACAGAATCACACTTTTTTGTCAATCAAGTGCAAGAATTTTGTAGTTTAGGTTTTTCAGTATTGATAACTACACGTGAGCTAATCCTTCTAGATCGCCTCTACAATTTATGGAGACAACTGCTTGCAGGAGCAGACTGTCTTAATCTATTTATATGTCAGGATTGGGGGGCTGAGTGAACAGGATGCAGCTTTGCCAAAAAATAGCTGGGAATTCTGATGGCCAAGAGGGTGAGCAGGAGTCACCAGTGTTCCTGTGCAGGGAAGGTGTCCAGTGTCACTCTGAGCTGTGTGAGCAGGAGATGATCAGGGGGGACAGAACTTGGGAGACAGAAGGAGAAGGTGGATCTTACTGCTGTCTGCAGCAACCTGAGCGTAGGTAAGCTGGAATTACTGGTGCAAGTTAGAGGTGGGAAATTTTGGTGGCATATTTGGAAAAAAATCTAGATGGTGATGAGGTTGGTCAAGCACTTTAGCAGGTTCTCCACGTGAAATCCTCTTTTTTGGGGGTGTTCAAAGCTTGACTGTGCAATGCACTGAGGAACCTCATCTAATTGGTTGTGTTTTGAGAGGTGGTTTGGATTAAAGGCTTCCAGAAGTCACTTCCAGCACCTCTGGATCTATGATTTGTGCCCCATAAGTTTTTGTGGACTTTGTAATTATGAAGAAAGCCAAAGGGCCATAAAGAAAATTGCTCACTCCCATGTAAACCTTTCTGTTTTATGACCTCCTCCACTGTTGTACCTTCAGAGCCAAAATTAATCACTCTTTTATCTCTACATTTACTGTTTTGCTCTCTGACCATCTGCCAGAGTACAGGATGATATTATTAGTGCATCTATACTGTGACAGGCTTCTCTGTTACTGGTTCTTGTATTTGGCAGTCAAACTGAGCTATCATAACAAGATTACAAATAGAGATGCCCTATTGTGGCTGAGATGTAACCATTTTTCCTTAGTCAAGCAAGAAAGAACAAAAAAAACTTAAGGAAACAATTTTTTTTTAATTTGATATGGCCTCAAAACCCAAGAAAGAGCACACATCTTGTGTGCAGAAAGAAACAACTCAGTCTCTCACTGTCCCAGAGACGGAGAGATGAGGTTATAACCAACTAGGTGATTTCAATGTTACTTTATAAGCTTTGTTTCCTTTTTCTTTCTCAGCTTTTCTTATTGAATTGAAACAAATTAAATTAATGACGCTTCAGGGACACAACTCTGATCCGGGGGCATACTTATCAGTGAGATAGTTTTCCAGTGAGTGTAATAGCAATCCCTAAACTGAAAATATCTGCAATGAAAATCCTGTCTGCTGTCAGGAATAGATTAGCATAGCTTGGCTTGTCTAGAAAGACCCTCAGGAATTGTTGTGGACTATCAGCATTGGGTCTATGTCCCAAAATCCCATTGTTTTCAGTGTGTCCATCACAGGTGGTCAGAGAACAGTGGTCAGACAGGATGGAGGAAAATGGGTTTTACATGTGGAATGACTGAGATACATTGGAATCTCCTGCCTGAAAAATTCCAGTTGGCAGAAAGTAGTACAAAGGTCTGTAAAGCTGTGACATGGAGAAACAAGAGTGGGAAGACTTGGGCTGTATCTTACAATGCAAGAATTATGGGTATCAAAAGAGGCTGACAGAGGGTGGCTTTGGAAGAAACAAGAGTGATTTCATCTTTGCACAAAATTTATTTAAGGTGGCATTTTTTGGCATTTAAATTTAATGGGATGTTGTGGGTGCTACAGGTTGATACCACCTCAGGGGGAGACTGGGCTTCACAAATGCAAAAAAAAACCCCAAAACCTGTCTATTAAATACAAATATCTAGCTCAAAGAATTCCAGGAACAGAAGTTTCTAAGTTTCTTACAGAGTTTGACTCATTGAGGAAAGTCTCTGCCTTTTCCTATAGCCCATTCCTGGATTTCTGGTTTCCAGTAATTGTTGATGACAATGGCCAGGTGGACTAGAATGATTATTCATATGACTATTCAGAGGTGCTTCAAAGAGAATACAAAAAGCTTCTGAAAGGCCAGTATTTGCCTCAGAGACAAACCGATGTGGGACAGATCTTTGCCTTCATGCTTCTGAGATTTGGTGTCACCTTGGAACACAGTTGCAGCTTTTGAAAATTGATAATTTCAGTTATTTCAATATCAGACAGCAGTGAGAAATATTGTCTTGGAAAGATATAACAATGTGTTCTCTTTCATTTTCTGGCTGCCATGGTTTCTTGCCATTCATTAAAACTATTAATAATCATATTGGGAAATTAGCATTAATAACAGAAAATATTTACAGATCACTCTTTAATCAATTCTTTACATAAATGATAAAAAAAAGACTTCATTCTGTTGGTTGTGGAAAGAAAGTCAATGCTATATCATCATCCTGCTGGGACCCAAAACACGGGACGAAAAAACATTCCTAAAATTAAACTTATAAATCTCTATTTAGAAACCTGTGTGTATACCCTAAAATTTGTCAGCAGCTCAGAGGTTTCCTGTGGGCAATAGAATTCTGGAAACTGTTACAATATAGTTTGAGGTTTGAATTGGCTCCTCCTTTTCTGAGCTGTCTTGACTTACCTCCAAAGCCAGTTTCGTGCACGGCTCTACCACAACAGATGCCCTGAAGCTTATGCCTATCTACAAAACTGTTAGATAATTTTCTTGAGGAGCAATATTTCGAGGGAAACTCACTGACACTTTTATTCCACTCACGTCATTTTATCTTCCATTTCATTGTTATTATTATTTTATTATTTATTTCCTTTTTTAGTAATTTTAAGGTCAGATTCTTTACTGTGAGGGTGGTAAGGCACTGGCACAGATTGCCCAGAGAAGTTGAATATCCCATCCCTGCAAGTGTTCAGGTCCAGGCTGGACAGGGCTTGGAGCAAACTGGGATAGTGGAAGGTGTCCCTGCCCATGGCAGGGGGTGAAACTAAATGATCTTTAAAATCCCTTCCAACCCAAACCTTTCTGTGATCCTATGATTCAGCTTTCACGGATTTTTATCATCTTAAAGGAAATCTTGTTTTTTTCACTGCTTCCCTAGAAGCTCCTGTTACTTGTGGCTATTGGGAGAATCATCAAAGATGTGAAACATTTCTTTCTTTCTGGGATTTAGTACCTAAAAAAGAAAAATATTAAGCTCCAGATAGTATGCCTGCGTTAGACACCTTAGGCTCCCTTTGCTGTCAGTTTGGGAACAGTCAGGCTAGGGCACAGTTCACCTCATTGTCTCTGGACACTGAAAATGGATCAAATTAATCATTCTTTCTAAATGCCCACTCCTCCCCATTGACTTTATTAGACATCACAAGTCAGTGTAGCACACTGAAACTGCGTGTGTTTAATCCCTCGTCACCTTGCTGAGAATGAAACAACTTCACTTTGAAAACCTAATGTCTAATTCATTCTCTGGATTTTTGTTACGTGGTATTACCACTGGAAGAATAAGCATAAAATATTGAGTATAAAAACAATCCTAAATTGTTTTGGAATTACTAATACTAATTCAGTGTTTTACCCCATTTCAGTAAAACAGAAGTGATCTTTTGTCCTCACACAAGTGAGTAGTTGGACCACAGAAAAGGTAGTTGCAGTAGAAGCTAAGAGCAGGTCCAAGTAAGAAGTAAAATAAATAAGATCGCCCAAATTTTCTATTCAGCCAAAAAGCAATTTCTTTGCCAGAAAATATTCTCTAACATCTGCCATCTGTTGGTTTTAATTTTTATTGATTTTGAATGAAAATGGCACTTGCTGTAGAGGATTGATATTCAAATTTAGCAATACATAACAGACCACACTTCTAACTTGTTCTCTACAAAGTGCTTTTTTTCCTTTTTTTCAGTCCCTGGATGCAAATATTTTAAAGGACTTATTAAGGCAAAGTCAAACATTTCTAAGTAACGTTTTCATGAGTCAGGGGTGTTGAGTTCATGAATGTGATTTTAACTTTAGCCAGAGCAGTGAGTGACCTGCACTTCTGAAAGTCAAGCTCTCAAGTCTGCATTTAATTTGGCCTTTGCAAAATAAATAGATGAATTGTTTTGGCATTTCACAAGCATTCAAACAAACAAACAAACAGATGTTGTTTTGAATAAAAAATAAATAAAACATAGACTCTAGAGGAACCATTTCAGTGGGAATCACAACATTTTACTTTTTTTCTGTTGAAACTCAAAAAATCTATTTACTTTAATATGAGGGTGGAAACACAAAGGTTTCCTGAAAATGCCCAAACTGGCATTTTCACAGCACAATTAACAACATTTAAAAAGAAGAAATAAAACTGCATGATACCAATTCTATTTCCTTCAACACTCTCACTCATCTGCTGACCACACAGGACTCCACGTCAGCTGTAAAAGCCATAACACTCACAGCACAAGCCAGAAGCTCAATATATAATATCCCAAAATGCTTGTTAAAATTGGGCAAGAGGGAGCTCCAGCTTTGCCTTCTGCTCTGGATTTTGCCTTCTGAATGTCAGCATGTCGATCAGGTTGTTTTGTTTCCTTACATTCCACTGATAAAATACATTTTGGTTTGCAAGAGGTTTAATTTTTAGATTGAATTAATATTTGCAGAAGATATTTCAAAGACATTTCCTTGTAACTGTTGTAATATGACTTAGTATTATTGCCACTGATAACAAATCCCTTTAATAGCTGCTTTTCATGTTATCTGTTCCATACATCCTGTTTTTAATGAAGCCTGTTTTTCAACATCCTCTGTACTTGCAACCCCAAAGAGCAGATGTGATCTTTTTTAATTTCTTCGTAATAATAGAGGCTACTTGAAGGTATTATTCTAGACATGAAAAGAGATTTCAAGATCCTCAGGTAGGTGTTTTTTGAGACAATGCTATCAGACTCCTTAAGCTGGGAACTAGGTTCTTGCTGAGATTAGTATCTGACCTAAAATTCTGATTATTTTATGCTGAATGATTTTTCTTTCCATCTTGTCTTGAGCATCACAGTCATACCATTTGGGTATGTCACACTCAAATATAGGTTTCTTCCTTTACAACCCCTCTGAGAAGGATGAATTATCTCTATTCCACAGAAGAATAAAATATGGTGGGCCAAAAGACTTGTCTGTAGTCACATGGGCCACACTCAAGAAAGAGAAAAATGGTAAAATCTGTTGTTATCCATTGTAACCCAGCCAGGAAAGGAAATGAATATTTTCATGAATAGCTATTTAGAATAGCTCTTTTACCCCCCAAAACACATTTAACACCAAGGTGTAAAGCACGGTCCTACACCAAGAAGCTGGTTGGAGATTTTGCACTGTTATTTCTTGGCTCCTGTTGGTTGGGGACTACATTCTGTACAAAATCCATCCTTGAGCACTAAACCAGAACTGTTTGTATCAGTGCAGTGTGTCTTCATCAGCTGTGTCTCAAATCTGACTGGTGACACACTCACAATGATACATATTTCATCAGTCTAGTTAACACAGGCAGCTCTACAGAAATCATCTCTAAATCCTGGGGAAATTTCCAGGAAGAGTGGTGAGCTGTGTCTCTGTGTTCACATGCATGAGACTTATATTTGCAGACAGCTGATACATTTTGAGACAGTCCTTATAGACCTTCTTAGTTTCCTTGGATGCCTTTGCATATTTGTACAGAAGCATAAGAAACATAAAAGAGTGTTTTCCAGAGTTGAAATTCCATCTATCTAATCAGAACTACTTAGAAATCAAGTATTTGGTCTAAATTAACTCATAAGGCTTCTTCTTTATTCCCCTCTTGAGAGATGTTCATGCCGTGTGAAGATCTCTCTGAGACGAACAGAATGAACTGACCTGTCAAGATGTTCTTCATGATGGAAAATTATACTCACCAAACTTCTGGATGTAAAACTTACAGATTATTTCCACTTTGGAGTGGTACTCCAAATGCTCTCTGAAAATTTAGCCTTGAAAGCACCTTGGAACTTGCAATCAACCTACTTGGTAAAAGTGACCCTTTCTGACAAGTTCAGTTTTCAACAAGACTATCTATGAGGCTCTTTATCATTAAGAAACAGCACTCACAGGAAAACACATAGACAATATTTTCATAATGTATATTTAAAATATCCAGTCAAAAATTTTCACCAAAAATTAATTTCAAGGCTAAGTAACATCAAATCTGCTTGAGCGTTTGCACTTTTTCATGGGAGGGATTTAAGAGGATGTAACTTCATGCTCATCTACTCTGCACCAAGGTAAATATAGACTGGGAAAGGGATTTGTAGCGAAGATAAAAAAGGCCTTATTTGTTTTTTAAACCAGGTTTATTATAACTGAAAAGTGATCACTTCTCATACTCCAGAGGACCTTTTAAAAATATTTAGTCCTAGAAGTTTACTCAAAAGCTGAAATCAATTTATAGGATGGATAGCACACAAAAATAACCTCTCTCTGATATGCACAGTATTTTAAATAACATCCTCTTTGAGGCACTAAAGCTTTAATATCAACGATATTCCTGAAATGAGGGGAGTGAAAAAAAAACAAAACATGAAGTGCAGAAACTGCTATCAATTCCATTCACAGTGGCAGAATGACTCTAATAGCTGAGACGTTTATGAGTCATAAATTACCATTTATAAATGCAGTGTTTAGCATTCATTTCAATGGACAACATATGGTAGCAACATTTCTAAATAGCTTGAACTGATAAATAGGCCAGTGAAGTGGCTCAATTTGTTAAAATGCTAACACATTAACTACTGCATGTGGTGGTGGCATGTTTGCATCCCTAACACTGCCTGTCTGCTCGGGCCTTATGGAAATAGACACTTGCCTTGAATTTATGAACTGGCAGAGTCAGTCTATTTTTCATAATGATTTATGAGGAATCACCGTTTGCAGGCTGGGTGATCCATCTATGACTGTGTTAGCCTCAGTCCCACCCCGTTACAGAGCATGACTGCATCCCACACGCTTTAACCCCTGGTACCCTGTCTGGAGAGACTGACTGATTCCTCAGGAATGTTTGAATCTCACACTTTGTCCTTTTAAAGGAGTTAGGTAACGATTTGAACCTGATCATTACTACAGCGAGACTGATTAACACAAAAAGGTCAGCTGAAAGCTCACCTGAGGTCACCTCTTCTTCTATTAAAATTGTGGTGTTTCATACACACCATTCACAGCTGGTGCTTCTTTCACCTCACGTAAAAACAAAACTAATCTTCAGTTTAAAAAACTTAAAATAAATCAGTGCTAGGTCTGAAGAAAACAGAAATGCCCTAGCGACTGCAACATCACAGTAATACAAACTTTGAATAATATTTATGCAAGCTTTGGGCTGTATTTTTTTCTGCTCTACCTGTATTTAATTAGCTTTCTTTTGCCCTGTCAATAATTTTTAAAAGCAGTCTTGACATGTGTATAAAGCCAAAACAACCTCCCCGGTCTCCAAAATACAGTGCAGATTGTTGGGTTCAGAGGCTCCAGCAGAGCTGAATAAAAACTACCTGGGAAACTCAACATAGAGATTTCTTTTTCCTTTTCCTCTTTTACTTTTATTATTTTCCTTTCCCCTTTCCCTTCTTCCCTTTCTCTTTCTCTTTCTCTTTCTCTTTCTCTTTCTCTTTCTCTTTCTCTTTCTCTTTCTCTTTCTCTTTCTCTTTCTCTTTCTCTTCCTCTTCCTCTTCTTCTTCCTCTTCCTCTTGTTTTTCTTTTTCTTTTTTTCCTTTCTTTTTTACCTTTTCTTCACTCTCCTTATTTTTCTACCTGTCTACTCTCTTTCACCACAAGTCACAATCACCTTCACTGCATGGCTATTCTTTTAATGGGAGAGGAAGGCCCTTCATAAATTTCTTTCCTCATTGCTGATTGTAGAACTACAGATTTGCAGGGCTTGTCTGTGACAGCCTAATAATATATGAAATGAAGTTTATGAAATCAAAACCACAGGGGAACAGGTTTCTTCATCCTGCTAACACTATAAAAAACTTCTTGGGTGTGTTGTATGTGGGGTTTGAAAAAAAGGTGCCTGAGTGCTTTGGAAACAGACCATCCCCTAAAACTGGTGGTGTCATCCAGCAGGAACATCTAAAAAACTGTCTCCAAACTTGTTAGGGACAAATTCATCTTATTATCAAGTGGATTTATGAACCAGGCAAGGTGAACTTCTCTTCATCAGCTATAAAAGAGAGTCTAAAATTTAGGTCAAGCACCACCTAAACACATATTTATCATTCTTAATAAGGTTTTTATACTGATAGAACTTTGTTTTGGAATGAGGATGTTTTAATGACAATTACAACTGCAACAATATTAATATGAATGATGATAATGACAATGATAATGATGGTAATTATGAAGAGAAAATGCAGTGGTACCTATCTAGTAATTTCATGCAGTCCGGATCCTATTGTGTTAGGTATCATAGAAACTTTGGGGATTAATCAAATATTTCAGATTGAAAAACCACACACACACACACACACACACACACACACACACACACNAAACCACACACACACACACACACACACACACACACACACACACACACACACACAAACACACACAAAATGTGAGCTTTTTCTTGATGTTTCAGGAAAGGAATAGAAGTAGAGTACATCCTTGCAATCACTCGATAAATCAGCCGGTCCCATTTAGTTTTGTGATGGCAAAACTCTTGGTATGTAATCTCGAGATGAGTGATTCAAAAGTCCTCTGCCCATCTCTACAGAGCATCCTTCAAGAGGAGGTGCTCTGGTAAACTTGTATGTTCAGCTTGTTCCCAGAGGGAGCTGAGAGGCTGGGGTTTGTTCAGCATTTACAGTTTCAAAACCTGGGAATATGTAAGGACTGGCTGAGTTCTAGATTTTGAAGCAGCAACCATTTGAGAAGTAATGCTGTGCAATAGTTAAAGGAAATAGATTAGATAACTGTTCAATCATAACTGCTAGAGAGAATAAAATGAGCAGAATTCAACCTTTCAGACTGTGTTCAGTAAAGAAAACAATGAAGATGTCTACTCTGCATTGCGACCACCTCCAAGTTCTTTGTGTTATCTCTTATGTTTAATACAGTTTGTGTGGAAATCCCAAGCTTTCATGAGTGGTTACTGCTAAAAAAAAGAACAAATCAGCTAATATTTGAAGAAGAAAATTTCCAGATGAGGAAGAAGAAGGTCTGTCTAACTATCAAACATGATCTCAAACCTACCAATGTGTCAAGGTGCTCTAAGTGAAATATTGTCTTTAAATACAGGCTTCTCAACAGGTGAGATGCCCTCACTGACTTGATTTCTGGAGAAGCTGGGCAGCTCACCTCTATCTTTAAGAAAAGCTTCTGAGAGTAATATCTGGTCAGCACTTTAAAAATCAGGCCCTGAAAACTGACCTAAAAGCTGTCATGGTGAAGGATTTAGAAGTTTACTTTTTATTTAAGGAACGTCCCTTCACATTACAGTTATATTTTTCCTTTATGGTTGGCAAACAAAGACAGGATTGTCTCTGCTGATCACATACAGCTCAAGATGGTGTGGAGCTGAGCTCGACCCAAATGTCTGAGAAGGAGTAAATGACTATGGAGAGGGGACTCTTCTCTCTTTTATACTTCATAGATTGCCCTATAGAGTCCTTTCAGATTGCCTTAACAGCTTTGCCACTATACAGCTCATTAGTTCTTGCTATTTCTTAACGGAACAGCTGGGTAAAACATGTTTAATTTATACTCAGCTTAGGACTGAAATATATTCTCCATAAAACTTTAAAAAGGAGAAAAATGATATAAAAAATGTTCCTTCCAGCATAACCATCACTAACAAATAATGAGCTTGTTTATCATTGCTATTTTATGTCTGATACTTCAGGCATTTCAGAGCCCTTTCCAGACTATTATCTACTGCCCTTCAAACCCTTCATGTTGTTATCCTGTCTTTTATATCAGTAATAGGTTTTAAGACTCATAGTAATGAATGCAAATATATGACTGTTTTAGGGCAATAAAATTGTTCTATAGCAGTTAACTACACTCTTTGCAACAGTGAAAAGCATTTTAAATTAGCAGTTGGAGAAAACTAGGACATTGGAACACAGAGACAATATAAGAGTGCAGAAATCTATTGGCTGTTACCTAATGGAAAAGTTAGTTCATTAATGCTCAAGTCAGTTGTTGATCACTAAGGGCTGCAATGTAAAGTTTGACTCCTGTCTAATGTGTTGTTGTTAGCTGGAATGGTTTTCTAGAGTTTGTGTCTAGAGTTAATCACAAGTATTAAAGGAAGGAGAAGAGAAAATGTGGTCGTTTTTTTTTTTTTTTTTTGTTTTTTTTTTTTTTTTTTTTTTGGTTGGTTTGGGTTTTTTGGGGGGTTTTGTTGTTTTTGTTTTTGTTTTGGTGTTTTTCTTGTTTGTTTTTCTTTGTTTAGTCTCATTGAATTTGCTATGTTTCTAGAAGTTCAGCAATTTTTTCTGTTTTTTCTTCAGTTTTTCTTCAGTTTCCCAGGAATCCCTATCTGTAGTAACAACTCGGTGATCCATGTGGGTCCCTTCAACTCAGTGTATTCCATGGTTCCATGCCTCAGTCCCAGTTACAGGAAGCAGCTGGGAACAGGCATCCCTGATCATAGATATGNAATACATGGTTATACAGCTCCTGGTATTTTTCCAACCCTTTCTCCTAGATTTTAGAATAATAAACTAACCTTCTAACACATTCCTGAAATACTGTTTAGTCTTATTTTCAAGAACAGGACTTCCACAAAGGGCATTTTGTGTTCCAAACAGAATCTGAGAAGACACAACAAGAAAAGGGGCAAAGAAGCCCCTGGAGCAACTCCAATGGGGCAGAACCCGGGGGAAAATTACCAAACCAACTACTCCTCTAATTGGACAATATTTGTTACATACGTTAATTTCTTAAACTTATAAAAATTGTAGCAATCTGATGCCAGGTGTGCTCATGACCACCATGGGGGAACCTGGAAGCTCCAAATAAAGACCTTCCTTTTATCTTACTATTTTAACACTGTTGCAAGAGCTTTGTCTTTTGATATTAGGCAACAATAAAGCTGGATTCAGTCTTGCTGCCTTCTGGGGAACTGATGGGTGACCAGTGCAAAGAAATTTAAATCTTCTCTGTGGATTCCATTGGTCTCCAGCTCAAATTATTCCGATCTGGGGTGTCCATGAGAAAAACGACCCCACAATTCTCCAGGATGCTCTGTTTCAGGGCTGGCAGCATCCCCACACTAACAAGCCCTGGTCACAAGCAGGCTGTGCTGGCAGTGACTCGGGTCTCTCTCTACCATGCCTCACTGCTCTATCCAGACCTATAGCCCCAGATCCTCAAAAGAAAAGAACCCCACAGGAATTAGAAACCTACTCTAAATGTGTTTAAGCTCCCTCCTGTAAATCAGGGATAATAGATGGCACTGTCAACTGCACGATGGAGAGAATAAATATATCAAAACTTTGGAGCCACTGAGTTACTCTCACACTGAGGTTGTTTAGTTCTGTTTCTCTGATGGATGGATGAACTTTAGCACATGTTCTAATTCTTTCCTTGACCGTAGTCAGTGCTGTTGGAAACTCTTCTCATAACTGATCTGCCAGGCGACGATCTGTTTCCTGGGTTGTAATGATCTATAATTTTGTTAGTGGGAAGATGCATATGAAGCAGCTTTTGCTTCATTTCCTTATGAAGACACCACGCTGATGGATGGTTTAATTCAGAAGACGGTTTGTTCTTACAGAAGAACTCCACATTCAGACTCCAAACCCTGTCACTTATGTCTGTTTAATATCTCCTAAACATGTCTTTACTTTTCCCTCCATCTCTGTTGAAAGAAATAAGACTGGTTTATTCATCGCTTCCATCGATTACTATTCTGCTCTCCTGGTTGGTCTTCCAGTTCTTCCCATCACCCTACAAAAGCAATCATTCATCTTCCCCTGTGCTCAGACTTAACTGTGTGTAACAACACATTTATTCTGTGTGCATTTTCACTTGAAATGTTGCCTTTGGTGAAAAATGTGTTTAACCTAAGACAGAGTTGTCTGTAGAAATAAAATATTTATTCTCATATTTTTATTGGAAACATAAATTGGCTCCTGTTTTGTTCACAAGCTAAACAAATAAGAGGTGGAGGATAATTGGATGACCAATCCCCTCCAAGTTTGCTTAGCAGTTAAATATCCAAGAAAATTAAAGATTGTAAGTTTGGGGTTTTCAATGACTGATTCATACAAGAACGTCACAAAAGTGAAGCATTATTAATGCTTTTCTCTGTAAATTTCTTGACACATTTATGGTACAACGATACCATAATGTTGTTTATTTTTCAGAACGAAATAAACAGGGAAGATTTTAGTTCTATCACCTATTCAAAATTCAGTGTTCAGTCTTGGGCAAGTTATGTGTTTGAGTAGTAACGTTGTTGAAAAATATGGAGGTAAACAGACTCCAAAATGTCATTCTTAAAAAATGGCATTTACTGTTGCTGAAAATAAGGGTGTGTATTTAGTATGAATTGGATTGTTTTTTAATGTATCGTGTTGGACTTTGTTTCCTTGTAAATTTTATCTCTGGATTTTTCAGTTCCCTCAAAAGATGAAGTGTCATGGCAGAGAGAATTTCAGGAACCAGATGATGTACTCTGGAAATGGAGGTAGCATTTGCTTTTAGACAATTCAGTGATGTTTTGGCATCCCTGAGAGTTCAGCTTACACACTTTCAGCAATAAATGATGTACAGGTAAGATGGAAAAGTCATTATCCCAGCAACTACACAATTAGGAAAACTAGGCTGTGGTCATTTCCATCATGTTTTGCAAGCCTTTACTCCAGCTAACAAGTCTGTGGACCGAAAGAAGAGATCAAATGTGACTATTTCTCAGTCATGACATAATTTCAGTGTTTTTATTCCAGACCCAAAGGATCTACTTTAAGTTTTTTTGGGTTTCATGTAGAAAGTAATACGCAGATTATGACTAGATGAACCACCCATCGTATTTCTTTCTCTGAAGTGAAATGTTTATAAAACTGACCATTCAGCCTATTCAGACATGTATTTCAAATAATAAGGTTTGTCATAATATAAATAAATAAGACAGAAAAAGGACATTAAAAGCATTAAGGCCTCCAGACTTCAGCTGATTTTCACAAAGCACGGTTCCATCAATTTTCTACAGATTCAAGAAGCAAGTGTGACTTCACAGGCAATTTGCTGTGGAAATGCATCGCGCATCACTGCTGCTTTAAAACATGGAAAGACATCCACAAGAATCTCTGCATTAAGCCAGCTCAAGCACAGCAAGGTCAGTGCTCTGGTTGAGCACAAAGATGATGTTAAACCCGAGTCACTATGCCTTGTCCCTGTACCAAACTCCCCAGAACTACTGAATTCATGAGAAACATGCAGAGATACCCTGGTTCTGCATGGGGCTGGCTTGTGTCCTCTGTGCTAATTAACTTGGGCTCTGAGCACCATGAGAAGAGGGTTATCTGGTCTTGAAATAGCCTTGGAAGCAGTTTTCTTTCACGTAGCACTGTGCCAGAGCCAAAGCTCTGGTGGACCCAGCTGGCTGTCACCATTTCTGTCAGACATGAGCTGGCTCTGAGAGTGGCATTCATCTCATTTAATGTTAGATGTCTGCACTACAGACATCTACATCTCGATTAGTCACCCTTGTCTCCCTTTATAGTCAATGGAAAGAAACAAGCATGATTCACCCCATCCTAAAACAGACATCTCAAATGTGGATGAATCATGCCTCAACAGTGTCTGTTTTGTGCAGGCAGTGAGAGGAAATGATGGAAACACAGGGCTGATGTCGGGAAGGAAATTAGAGCTTGGAGGTTACTGAGTGGCAGCACTGCAGGAGAAGGGTATTTGTGGGACATACAGGTAAGTAGAGACAAAAAACCACACGTAAACCACTTATTTATGGTCACATGGCAACTGATTTGAAAACCCAGGAGCCAGAGCATCGTCTCTGAGTCAGGAATGAAGGTGGTCACTTTGCTATCGGTTTCAGCATTAACGATAAAACCACTGTGTTTAATCAATGACCTGTATGCATCTGCCTCCTCCTAAGGCAGATCATTATGTATGACATATCTTTCCAGTATGAAAACATTATTTGAGCTAAATGAGACACAGAGAACTTCACTGGGTTTAGTGATCAATTTTAACGCCATTTGTTGTTCATTATTTTTTCTTTTCTTTCTGGTGATTTATCAAAAGGAGTGAAACCAAGTTGTAAGGATGTCCCATGGCTCCTATAATCCAGGCAGGTTACTTCATCTCTCCACTCACTCCTTTTACAGCCTCAAAAAGTAAGATAACAATTCTCCTTTCATTACTGCCCAGCAACCTCCCCTTAAAAAAAAAAAAATTAGTATTACACAATATTATATTGCCGCTGGACTTTCTCCCCTGTAATAGTGAAAGAACGCAGGTTTTTTTCATATGAGTGTGAAAACTTACACAATAAAATTTGGATGTTCACAGGATTCGTGGTTTTGGGCAGCCTTTCCTTCTGACTTATGTAGTATCAGCAAGAAGCTTGGGGAGTCCTGTGGTCTAAAATAACAAAAATCAATGTGAAATAAAAAACCATCTAAACGTGGCATTCTTCTACAGCTTGAAACGCGAGCAGTTAGTCAGGGATACACAATGTGGTGCCCTCATTTTCTCAAAGTGGAGCTCTTTAAAGCTTGCATCCCATGCCTTTTCTGTTGACATTCAAATTGACTTTCTGCATTTCATAATGGTAGTTCCTGACTTGCTTTTCACTTTATCTGCCAAACCCACTGCTGGGTCTTTCTCAGATGCACAAGAGTCAGGGATAAAGCTGACGGAAAATGCATCACTTATTTCAGTCATTTTGCTAAAGTACACCCCAGTACCAGCAAAGTAAGACAGGAAATTATTAGAATTGGACTGCTGTCATCAACTGCTATTTCATCAATTGCTCAGTTTTCTGACAAGCCCAAGTTCTTCTTAGCTTTAAGCCATTAAAACAGTAATAATAATAATAATAACAACAATCATAATGCATCCAGAGAAAAACAAGGCAGCACTTTAGAGAGAAAAGTACCATGTTCTTGTCAGTGAAGGCTGTCATCTCTGTGTAACCTACCACAGAAATGTCTCCAACCCCCTGCTCCCAAGCTACTGCACTGCCAGGGTGCCTTGTCTGCATGGTCTCTGGGATCCTTGTTTTTGTGGGAGTGAAAGGACTTATCTCAGGATCTGCTCCCTTAATTCCCTCCTGCCTGTTGGAGAAAGAATCAGACACTGAGCAACCTTTTAGTTGAAATGCAAGTGCTGGGGAAGAAAGGCTGTACCCTCTCAGTCCTGAAGAAGCAGATTTCTGCTTTGCAGCTATAGGAAATTTTATAGCTCTGAAGAAACACTTGCTGGCATTCCAGGCCCTGGCTCTGCACATTTAGCAGTGAGCCCTACCACATGAGTTCTTTGGGCATGAAACATTCTCCATTGTGTAAATGGACAATGTCCAGCCCGCGTGGCTCTACAACAAAGAATAAGTAGGTAGATTTTGGGGCAGAAACGACACATATTCTATTTTTACAGATGAACCAGGCCAAATTGTCCTGTTAGCACCACCAGCCTGTATCCAAACAATCCCATTGACCTCAGCTGAGTGTAGCTAAGAGGAGAGCTCTGCCTCAGCGTGTCCCCTACGGCTGTACCACAGTGTGTAATTATTGCTGTTTGTTATTTCTATTGCTGCAGAACCCACAGGATCAAATAAAGATCAGGATCCCAACTGTGCTGGGTGCAGTGCAAACATATAAGCAGTCATGGTGCCTGCACTGAAGAGCTTACAGCTGTGTCTCTTAGGAGAACATTTCTTCATCTAATAGACTTCTCTATTAAGAACTGTTAATTGCTTCATTCAGCCTAATTTTTTTTTCTCTGCTTAGTTTCTTCTATTTCTCCTGCCTAGCCCCCCTAGACCATCCTTAATAATTCTCCTTCCTTCACAGTATCAACAGCTTTCCATACTGTGCTGACAATTATTATTCCCCCTCTTGCCTCCTGATTGTCTGATCAGACACTTCTCCCCCAGTCACTTTCTGATTTCAATATCTTTTTTTTCTTAAAACAACTACTTGTCCTCATTCTTTTTATTGTAACAATATCTTTGGACCATTATAATTCCAGCAGGGCTGAGTGACACTACATATGCCTCCTCTCTGAGCCATGATGTCATGTTCCCTTGAAGGACTCCCCAAAAGCACATTCACACTCTGCTATTCCCTTTGCCTGTCTTTTACTGCCAGAGAAATGGCTCATTGTCACCCCACAGGTTTCCTTCACTGTTGCAACCTAAATATCACATCTTCCATTTGCCAAATGTCTGCCTCAGATTACCTCTTTACACGCCTCTCTCCAGAGGCATTAGATGATAGGTTTTTTCCACTCTTCCAGGCTGAATCTCATTTCACTCTTTCCTGCTCATATTTCCAAAGTCTCTTGGTCCCTTTTCGTAACATTTGTGCTTTAATTTTCACACAGAAATCTCATCAGACCTTTCCTAGAAGAGGGTCTCTGTGGCTTTCAGAGGCAAAGTGTACCTGTTGCAGTGCAGTTGCACCTTCAAAAGATCACAGGCTTGCAGCAGAAGCTTTGACTGCCACAACTGCAATTGTGATGCTCCATGGCCAGCACTGGTTTCTATTCCACTACTGAAATAGCAAAACTCTGCTCCTGAAGGGGATTTTTTAGAAGTGCCATGCTCATGTTGCTTATTTCTTATAAGACACATACAGTGCTGAAATAGTGGTCGTATTAGTCCATGAGCAGTTTAACATTCTGTTAAAGATGCCCATAAAAGCTCCTTAAAAGAAAGAATATTCTTCAAATGCAGTTGCTTTCTGGTCCGACCTTGGCTGCCAGACTAGAGCAGGGCAGGGTACAAATGGTGGGTGTTTTCTCTTCTTTCCATGCCTTTTTGAAGGTTGAAGATCCATCAGACGGCTTTAAACTTGTAGGTCAT
>VWZT01007594.1:2058-13331 GCA_013397055.1 Pachycephala philippinensis | reverse complement strand
AAAAAAAAAAAATCACTGGCATAGTTTTTGCATATGGTGGCTTTAATTTGCAACATATTGGGTTTTGCAGGTACCAATTTAATTTGAATTTGTTTTAAAATGCCCAAAAACATTTATGGATTTTAAATATCACTGGTTTGCTTTGTTTTTTATGTATGCAAGATTCAGGCAAATATATTCTGGATGCACTAGAATATTCTGAATGCTGCTTCTGTCTCCAAAAATTGTCCTCGAGTTATCTTGTCCATGTACATAGCTCAGAACCCTCCGACAATGCTATACTCACCAGCTCTGACCAGTAGTGACACTCTTTCCCTATAGATTCCCCATCCCACCCCATCCTTATCAGCATGGCAGGGAGTTTACCAGTCAGTTGGGACTCTGGCGGTTCTGAGGACAGATAGGAATGTCTGCAGAAACTAGTCATGTCATTGATAAATACTTCCCCTTCCTATGGCACATCATGGGTTGGGATAAGTTATTGCAGGGCCAAGCAGGGTCCGGATTTTACTGCAGATCTTTGGAGTGATGCTGTAGTGTTTAGAGATTGCCATTAGCAGTGGTGCTAAAAAGCACCAGACTTGACATCTGTCCATCCATCCATCCATCTATCCATCCCTCCATCCATCCATCCATCCATCTATCCATCCCTCCATCCATCCATCCATCCATCTATCCATCCCTCCATCCATCCATCCATCCATCTATCCATCCCTCCATCCATCCATCCATCCATCTATCCATCCCTCCATCCATCCATCCATCCATCTATCCATCCCTCCATCCATCCATCCATCCATCTATCCATCCCTCCATCCATCCATCCATCCATCTATCCATCCCTCCATCCATCCATCCATCCATCTATCCATCCCTCCATCCATCCATCCATCCATCTATCCATCCCTCCATCCATCCATCCATCCATCTATCCATCCCTCCATCCATCCATCCATCCATCTATCCATCCCTCCATCCATCCATCCATCCATCTATCCATCCCTCCATCCATCCATCCATCCATCTATCCATCCCTCCATCCATCCATCCATCCATCTATCCATCCCTCCATCCATCCATCCATCCATCTATCCATCCCTCCATCCATCCATCCATCCATCTATCCATCCCTCCATCCATCCATCCATCCATCTATCCATCCCTCCATCCATCCATCCATCCATCTATCCATCCCTCCATCCATCCATCCATCCATCTATCCATCCCTCCATCCATCCATCCATCCATCTATCCATCCCTCCATCCATCCATCCATCCATCTATCCATCCCTCCATCCATCCATCCATCCATCTATCCATCCCTCCATCCATCCATCCATCCATCTATCCATCCCTCCATCCATCCATCCATCCATCTATCCATCCCTCCATCCATCCATCCATCCATCTATCCATCCCTCCATCCATCCATCCATCCATCTATCCATCCCTCCATCCATCCATCCATCCATCTATCCATCCCTCCATCCATCCATCCATCCATCTATCCATCCCTCCATCCATCCATCCATCCATCTATCCATCCCTCCATCCATCCATCCATCCATCTATCCATCCCTCCATCCATCCATCCATCCATCTATCCATCCCTCCATCCATCCATCCATCCATCTATCCATCCCTCCATCCATCCATCCATCCATCTATCCATCCCTCCATCCATCCATCCATCCATCTATCCATCCCTCCATCCATCCATCCATCCATCTATCCATCCCTCCATCCATCCATCCATCCATCTATCCATCCCTCCATCCATCCATCCATCCATCTATCCATCCCTCCATCCATCCATCCATCCATCTATCCATCCCTCCATCCATCCATCCATCCATCTATCCATCCCTCCATCCATCCATCCATCCATCTATCCATCCCTCCATCCATCCATCCATCCATCTATCCATCCCTCCATCCATCCATCCATCCATCTATCCATCCCTCCATCCATCCACCATCCATCCACCACAATTCCGTTTTCTGCACCCCTATATGGCACAGCAGAGCTGGGATTCTGCTGCCTTCCCTCAGATGGTGTAGCACCGTATCTTGGCCATGTCTCACACCTTCCTGCCCCTTTCATTCCAGACTGTGACTGGGTACCAGTTCCATTTGGGCCCTGGTTTCAGCCTCATCCTGTCCAACCTCCCTGTGAAGTGAAGATTCTGAGATATCATGGACAAGAATGCCAGAAACAAGCACACGAGCAGGTTTTACCCCTGGATCACCTCATTCAGATATTGCCATTCCTGGAATATACTCCAGTTGTTTAATCTCTTGGCTTCACGGTTAAAGAACAACTCAACAATTGAAGAACAGTTGCTTTTTGGCTAGAGCTCAGAAATGTGGATGCAATGTTTTCTTTTCAGTGGTATTCCCATTCCATTCAAGATTACTCCTGTTATTCACATGTCTAAAGAGAAGGTGCTTCCTCAAACTCCCTCCATGCACTGTGGGCACCCAAAATGTCTCAGGCTTAACCACAGTACAACTGCCCTTTGTTTTGTGAGCTTTGGCTGCATCTTCAAATAGTGACATACCTGCCTACCCAGCCCCACGCCTCCTTACTTTGGTGACTGTATCAAACTGAGATAGGCAAGTGTCTGTGAAGCTTTAAAAAAATATATATATAATGAAGTAAAACACACTCCTCAGCTGATGGAAAGCACAGCAATCCATCCCCTGTACAAGCAAAAGCTGGAAGTACACTGGTATTTGAGCTGACACTGATGACTTATTACATGAAATCAAGATTTTTCTCCTCAGTTTCCAAAAATCCTATATTGCTTTATCCACATTATCAGAGAGATCGCAGAGGGGAGCTCTACTCCTCACAACAACCTAGAAGGAAATTCATGAAAGAAGGAGACAAAGGTTTTTTGGCTACTGGTCCACATTGTGATAGTTTCTTCTGGAACACATCAGGATGACTGTAAACCTCAGCAGTTTCAGAACAAAATGTAAAACATTCTTCCATTGACCTCGTTTTCCCACAATAACACCACATAAAATAACAGAGAAAAGAAAAAAAAAAAATACAGAGTGCTTTATGAGTGCACTTTAATAAATCAATAGGGGGTTTAGATACCACAGTGGTAGCTGCTGTATAAATACCCAGACAGGAAGATCCTGTCCTGGAAAATTAGAATAGGCAGTTCCTGAACCTGTTATTGTCCAGTTTTGCTTGAAGAAGGAGAAAGTATTATTTTTTCCCCACTGTCAGAGAAAAATCTGTTGCAAATAAATATATCTCTGTGTCACTGGTGCTGGGTATAGCACCCAAGATGTTTTCTGTGTGATCCAGTCAAGGGAAGAACTACAACTTGTTTGTATTTGTGGTTATAAAGAGATACAGAAAAAGCACAGCAGAGCTGAAATTATGTTTCATGTCTGCATGTAAGTAATGAAAACAGAGGAAAAAAACAAATGGTGTGCAAGATAGCCACATATTATTTCTGAGTTTCAGAAAAACACTCAGAGATATTTTACACTCTTGATGATTTCCCTTGTTTTACTGATGCTTTCAACATGTTACATTATCCTCTTCTGAGAGAATACTGTGTATTTAGCTAAATTAACTGGTTTTAGGCTGAGACCTAAGGACTGACTATCACACAAATTCTCCAAAATGCAGCACAGAAAACAGACTGCATTTTATTACCGTACAATGCTCTCTTTTTGCTTTGAAAAGGAGAGGTGGAATGGATGCCATCTACCCAGACACAGAAAAAAATAGCCTTGATTAAACTGAAAAGCAGGGATTCCAAGAAGGCAATATTTTAAGGAAAACAACCGAAGAGAAGGAAATGCAGAATGTGAAAGCTGGAGGAGATCAGGGTTGCAAACAGGCAGGGCAGAGTGCTACGGGAAGGTCAAAAGCCAATTAAGAGCATGATGGAGCAAGGGCCAGGCTTCTTGCAAAAAAGTAGGTGATAATGTCAGGAAGGTGCTAGGAGGATCCCACCGGAAAATAGAAGAGCAATAATAGTATGTGGCTGGGAAAGGAAGCTGTGAAGAATTGAATGTAATTGGAAGTAGAAATAGAGCTGCAATGGATGAAAATGGGAAAGAGAAATGAAAATTAGATAGAACATCTCTAGGAATGGATTAGCCAGAGTCCATCTTTGCAGGCTGAAAGATGAAAGAACAGGAAAAGCTAGTCTGGGGCTTAATTGCCACTGTCATAGCTAATGAATTATTAACAAGTAAATTATGAAATTGAGTAAATTCTTCCTCTGTCTCAGCCAGCTCGCACTTCTGACAGTCACCAGTGAAATGCAAAGCTCTTTTTACAATTTCCTTCCCTTCTCTTATTCAATGGCTGGCAGCACACTCATTGGATGGTTTCCTTCAGAGCTGTTAGAACCTCTCCCATGGCTTTTTTGGGTGGAATTCTCCCACCACAAGCCTTCACAATATGACAAGTTCTTGATAAAACTCTGCTAATGACATCTCTACAGAAGTTGCTCCAGTACTTCCATGGGTTATTCCAGGCTTAAAGGTCATCATCATTACCATGAATTTATTTAAAATCAGTGCAGTAAGCCAAGCTTAATGATGTCAAGAAACGTGTAAGACCCACAGACCACAATGTAAGATTTTGTTTTCTTGCTCAGAGAACTTCCTTTCCAGATTATATTGGAGCAAGGATGGGACAGATTGTTAGAAGCCCACTTTTAAAATTTCCATCATGAGTTCCTTTATAATTCACAAAAACAAAACAAAACAAAACAAAACAAAACAAAACAAAAAAAACAAAAACCCACCAAAAAACAACAACAACAACAACAACAACAAAAAACCCACAACCAAAAAAAAAAAAAAAAAAAACAAAAACCCACCAAAAAACAAAAACAACAACAAAAACAACAAAAAACCCCCAACCAAAAAAAAAAAAAAGATAAATGATTACAATATCCTTGAAATAAAACTAGCCAGAGCATTTTTCTAATCTTGGCTATGGGCATCACACAGCCCTCTGTCTTTTGAGTGATGCTTCTGCATCCTTTTCCAGCTGGAGGAAACAACCAGAATTTTCTCATGCCTCCAAAAAGGGATATGAACAGGCACCTGAGAGTAGAAGAGGTGAGGGGACAACAGTTTCTTCCTCCACTAGTTCTAATGCAGTTATGAGTCCTAAACCTGAGAAATCCTGTCCCATCCTCTATATCTCCAGCCACAGTCTGGCTATTTGTCCTTCAGGACATAAGGAAATATATAATTATTTTTATTTTCCTAAAGAGAGGAGAAAAGAAAAGGGGGAAGCCACACAATCTCCCAACCATGATTTTTCAGAAGTTTCAGAGAAGGTAACTGTTTAACCTAAACACAGAATATGCTCAACCAAAGTTAACATCCTCTGTCTACAGTGGATTTTAGTCAAAACCACTTTTCATCGGTGAGTTTTTTTCGACTAACATTTACTGACTATTTTTGGCTTAGCTGTAGGGTTGTATTTCCCTGCTGACATAAGCCTGGTATAGACATTAAATGTGCTTGAAAAATGAGAGAATGCACAGATGTCACTTAACTGGTCCTTGAGGTGATACAGGCAGAGAAGAAAACTCTGCAGCACCTTCTACACAAAGGCAACCAGAAGAGACCACAGAAAAGGTGTACAGCCGGATTCAGAGAACATGTTAAACATGAGCAGCTTCTGGTGGATACAAAAGTATGGGCATAATTAACCCAGCATCAGATCAGTCCTCATGGATCAGCAACCACCAAAGAGAGGGATCAGAAGATCTGCTGCTGCTCTGTTTAGCCTGCTGGGATCTGTTGCAGCTCACCAATTCTCTGTGTTTCCTTCAAAAGGGGAGAACACAGCCTGAAGAAGTCACTATGTGCTGATGCTGACCAGAAACAAAGCAAGGCTGTTGTCAGCTTCAACTCTTTTGTATTTTGCTTTTCTCCTTGTCAGCTCTGTGAACACCTGTTTCCTCTGCTCCCTGGTGTAAATCAGGAGTAGTTGCAGTCAACATGATGCAGTCTCTCTGTTCATGACGTGGTAAAGATCTAATACATTCTCCCTCCTGGGAAAGTAAAATGCAGCCAGGGGTATATGTTGTCCTTGTTTTCCTTACTCTTACACCAGCGTGTGACTGCTATCACAAGAGAATTTTTTTTCTTTTTTAAATGAGTAACAATACCCATCTAGATGAAAATAAGGAGGAATCAGCCCTATGTGGTTCATCCTTTCTGTAAGTACAGTAATGTGAAAGCAGTGCAAGAAATAGAGCGGGCAGTCACATTAAGGAGTCCAGGATCTAGGAATATGCTTCTTGTGTATCACTGAGACTCTTGGTATTGATTACAGCTATGAGGATTAGTTTATGCTAATCTGTGCCCAAAGCCAGGTAGAGCTAACCATGGTCTCAGGCCCTCCTGCAAATGGGATAATCAGTGGGATCTCCTCATAGCCAGGTGAAATTCCCACATCCTGCAGCCCAGTTTCAGCTTTCTCAGGAAACTTCCAGTAGTCTGCAGATCTGGTACAAAAGGAACCCCATATTAAACATTTCTACATACTGCCACAATGCATGAAAATGTGTTTTCTGCCTTAGAAGACTTGAGAAATTTGAGGCTTGAAAGTCACCCTCACTTAAGCTGATTTCATGTCAAGGTGTCAAATCCACCCTGACCTTCATCAGTTGAAAATCAGCACAACTTCAGAAGCTTTCCCGGGGCAACCAGCTTCTGTCCATTGTCTACACCCAGTTACAGCTGGGTGAGAGGGATTATCTCATGCATTAGCAAGTACATATAAATAAACAACTGGGATGAAAAGGCAACTGTGGACAAACTTACCTAACCTTATTTGGTGGCAATAGAAGTCATGGAATCACAGGATCACAGAATCATTTGGGTTGGAAAAGACTTCTAAGGTCATCAAGTCCAACCATTCCCCCGCACTGCCAAGGCCATCATTAAACCATGCCCCCAAATATCACATCGACACATCTTTGAAATCTCTCCAGGGTGGGCACTCCACCACTGCCCTGGGCAGCTGTGCCACGGCTGAAAAACCTTTTTGTTGAAGGACTTTTTCCCAATATCCAATCCAAACCTCCCCTGGCACACGTTGAGGCCGTTCCCGCTCCTCCTGTCCCTGTTCCCTGGGAGCAGAGCCCGACCCCCCCGGCTGCCCCCTCCTGTCAGGGAGTTGTGCAGAGCCACAAGGTCCCCCCTGAGCCTCCTTTTCTCCAGGTTCCTTTTTTTCCCAGCTCCCCCAGATGCTCCTCATCAGACGTGTACCTCAGTGAGCACCAGCAGACCTGACTGTGGGTGATGTGGGCAGTCTCGTGCTCTGTCACAGATATTCCATATGCACCTGTCTCTTTCCCCACCCCTCTCAGAGGGCAGGGCAGTGTCCCCATGGCTGTGAGGAGCAGAGAAGAGAGAACTTAATGTTCCCCCCAGGCAGTACCACGTAGTGGAGAAATCCACTGCTCTCAAAACAACACCATCATTCTCTGGCAGGTTTAAAAGTGGCTCCTGCACGAAGTATGTTATCACATGCTGAAAATTTCTCCTCTTAGGAGTGGTTAGCAGGTAAGGAAACAAGTAGTGGGAGCACATGATTTATTTTTGCAGTGGGGAGAATTTAGCAGATGGTGTCCCCATGAGCCACACGGTGCCCACTGTTCTTCACAGTATCCACATGTAATCTGAAAAAGGAACAGCACTTGCAGGTGTTAAAAATTATACAGGGCAGTCAAATCTAATACTGACTGCAAAGAGTCACGGGATTATCTTGAGGTACTGTCTAACTGGATAATGAAATGGTTGAGAAAATTTAATTTCTACAAATGCAAAGTAACGTATATGTGGAAAAATAGCCCTAACTATACATATTCATTGATGGCTCCAAATAAGATTTGTATCACTGTATTTCATTTAGGCATTCTGAATGGAATATACTATCACATTGTCTTGCAAAAGATATAGTAGAACTGGAAGACATAGAGAGAAGGTGACAAAGACAATCAAAGGCATAAAACACCCACTAGACAATGAAAATAAGCTGTTATGGTGGATATAAGAGGGAACTATGGAATCAGGAATGGTGTGAAGAAAGTAAGGAGGGGAAATAATTTTATTTTTCACAGTACAATATCTTCAAGACTCCAAAGGAAATGGTTAGATAGAAAACTTAAAAGCTAGGCTTTCTTTTTGTTTCTTTTGCTTTGCTTTTGTTTGTTTGTCTGTTTGTTTGTTTTTCTTGTTTTTGTTCTGGTTTCATTTATTTATTTCTATGCTGCACATTGAACTGTGAAGCTTTGTCAGAGAATTTTCCAGAAATAAAAAAATTATCCACAGGTTCAGAGAAGAGATTAGACATCCATGGAAGTCCACAGATCGAGCTGCTATTAAACACAGCAGCCCATCTGTGGCCTCCAGTTCAGCATTCCCTGTAATACTTACTGCTGGAAAGTTGTCCCAGGGGGATCACAATGCCCTTTTCACACACCCCAGGCTTTTTTTACACTCTTCTGGGCATCTGTTGTAGCTACTATGGAAACAACATACTGATAAATATCTGTCCTGATCCAGTATCTTACATCTCTATATTGTGGGGGGAAAAAAAACCACAAAATCCCCTGACCAGATTAGCGAGATTAGTATATTAATTTAACCTGGATCCTGCTGTTTTGCTTCTCACAGAAATCATCTGGGTCCACAAAATTCTGTGACCAATTGTAAATACAATTTGCATAAATGATCATGCTCATTTGCATATAGTTGCTTCCTTTGCTTCCTTCCCTCAGGGACTGACAATCTGTTCCCTCTGCAATGAGTTTGGGATTGCCTTGCACCTCTGAATTATATAATTTTACTTCCTTTCCCTTTCCCTCTTATTTATTTCTTACATTATATCCCACTTCTTTTCAGGCTGAGCTGAGTCCCCAGCTCACCATAGTTCTGCCTTGCCTTATGTCTCCTCACTCTTTCCAAGAAAATTCACCATTCTTTTTGATGGATATCTGAATAGTCCCTACAATGTGTAATCACATCAAAAGAAAAGATTAAGAACTTTTTATCCTTTTGATGTACATTCAGCTTGCTCTAACTCAAAACTGTAAAATACTTACAGACAATGTGTGAAACTGTTTGGTATAAGGCAAATATACTCTTGCTTATTGCACCCCTCCATTTTTTAAATTGTGCTAAAACGGCCCAAATTGTAACTTTCAGGAGAGTGAGATTGGCAGGCACTTTAGGTAATTTAAGTCACCTCTCTCCCTCAAAAATCAAACTTCCTAATTCAAGCAGAACAAATGTGCAAACCAGACCCTGTATTTTATTTCCTTTTAGTGAGAAAATTTTAAAAAGAAAACATCTTTCTGAACAACTTAGCACCTTTTTTCCAGTTTTTAATACAACTCTCAAGTAATGCAAGTTGAAGAGTATTTTTATTTTGAAGAAACGGATCTTTACTGCTCTGCTGCTCACTGCCCATAGATGGCTGAGGAGGATCAGAGTACAGACCAGGTTTTTTTCCATCAAGGTGTGGCTGGTCTTTCCTCTCTGACTGCTGTTGTCTTCTGCTCAGCATTGTTTTAGATCTGAGAAAATAAGGTTATAGCAAATGTCCCAAAAACCTGATAAAATCTCATAAAAAGCTGAATTTCAGACTGAAAAACTTTAAGATTAAAGCGGACAGTGCTTTCTTGCTCCACATCACTCTTAAGAAGCATTCACCAGGTTATAGGGATACCAAACCTCATCTGAAGAGTAAAACCCCCTGACAGACAAGACTGCTCAGGACCACTGCAGCTATTTTCTGGTTATCAAACACACATCATAGAGGAGATAAAGCAATTTATAGGGTGAATACAATTAAAGGGTACTTAAACCATAGAAATACAACCTTCTTGGCCTCTCTGCCAGTGTGAAATTATGTAGTCCATGTGATTTTCATACACTGCTAAAATTTGTCTGAGGGATATTATGTGAGGCTGTAACTGAGGGATGGATTTTTATTACAGGATTTTTCTAGTGTTCCCACTCATTCCCTCCCAGTGATACCAGATGATAATACCAGGCTTTTGGGCTGATTTTTCATTATTTCATAGGATGTGCAAATGTCTCCTGTGAGGCATTCCCCCATGAATGAGTATCCGCATGGAGTACCCACCCAGAAGAATTTCCCCTGCCATGATCAGGCATTCAAACACCAGTACTTGGGATGTGTGCTGGGTAAAACACATGCAACAGAATGAGATGGGACCCACTTCACAGGCAGCACAAGTGAAGCATGAAGCCAGTGGTCCCACAAGTCTATGCAAATGTATGGAGCAAATCCGATTTGGCTAATAGCCAGCTGTATATTTTAACCACCAGGCAGCCCTTTCTCCCCCATTAGAGGGTACAGTCATCACCTCTGCAAAGCTAGAGTATCACTAAAAAGAGACCAGCTGAGCTTCCCTTCTGTTTCCTCGAGATGTGTGATGCTGTGAAAACACTACAGGCAGTGTGAGCTGGTGCACGCACAGCGCCGCGGATTAAAGCGCGGCGTTCTTTTCAGCTCTGGTGCTGGAAGCCATCGCACAGAGAGGAAACCAGCAATGATAAATGGGCTCACTCTGTGTAAATCACCGTGGCAGGGGGAGAGAATATTAAAACGTGGTAGCACTTTGGGATAGCGTGGTCCAAACAGGACAATGCCTGGTCAGGTACGGTACCAGCGATGCAAACCGCAGTCTCATTTCCAGGTCATCTCCAGGCTGTGCTGCATATCTTCTGTGGGGTGTTATTAGTTCATGATAATCACACTCTCTGCAGTTCCTTTACTGCCATTATAAAAACGCTTTTATGTTGGGTGGATGTGTTATTTATTACGTGCTAGGAGGAAATGAAGTTGGTAGTTCTGAATGTTGAACAGCAGTTGGAGCTGAGCTGCGCAGTTCCCGGTCCCAAAGAACTCTGTCTCCTGTTTCATAATAATAATAGTGATTTATCCCCTGTGTTATTAAGCCATTTGAATGACTCCATGCAGATCTTGGGGCCAGCATTTTATTCCTGTCATCTAAGCTGAAGCTGTAATAGCAGGGACTATTTTTTTTTCTTTTTTCTTTTTTCTGTTTTCTTTTTTTCTTTTTTTCTTTTTTCTCTTCTTTCTTTCTCTTTGTTTCTTTCTTTCTCTTTCTCTTTCTCTTTCTTTCTTTCTTTCTTTCTTTCTTTCTTTCTTTCTTTCTTTCTTTCTTTCTTTCTTTCTTTCTTTCTTTCTTTCTTTCTTTCTTTCTTTCTTT
>VWZT01007593.1:37077-63266 GCA_013397055.1 Pachycephala philippinensis | reverse complement strand
GTTTTCAAACTAATACACACAGCCAGCTTCAGAGGCAGGGTGGAAAAGCAGAAACTTTTCAAACTGCTTTGGACTAGGTGTATGCTGGAAAGTCCTCCAAACATGCTGGAGTTCAATGAACAGAGGAAGAAGAGCTCTTGACTCTGCAGTTAGAATTCTTCACATGGTGCTCAGCAGAGAACTGGTTTTCAGCATTCCCTTTAGTTCATCTCAACCACGAACCCAAGTTAGAGAGTAGTGTTATCCTAATTTTTTCTCTGCTCTTACCAAAACCGTATCTCTAAAGATGAGAAAGTGCTGGATGAAGGGCCCATTGCAGTCCTAGTCTTCAAATGAGCTTGAATTTCTGTAGTGTGGAGCACTGACAATTATAAATTATTTTATAGGAACTGATCATTGAAAGAGAACACTTAAAAAAACCCAGTTTATTTTAGAGTTTAAAGTGTGACTGGTTGTTTTAATTTGATTGGTAATCTTCGAAGAGGCAACATTTTAATTTAAGGGTCAACTTATTCTGAAAGGCTAACCAATCATGTAATCTAGATAAGTCTCAGTCTAAAGAGGGCTAAAGATGGCTATGCATGATTAAAGTATTCAAAGGCACCTTTGTCAGCTCACTGCAAGCTTTTGGGATGCCTTGAACCATACTAAAGGAACACTCATTGAAGCAAATAGTTTGAGGAGAGATCTATCATATTAGTATGGGTAGTGAATCCTGCTTGAAACTAAGAAGTAATTTTAATATAATCATCCTTACGTGACGAGAATTTGTAAAACAGATGAGCAAGAGCTGATTATCTCTACTTCAGAAAACTCGAAATGTTCCATGTTAAATTTGCAAGTAACTCTATTAGCTTCTTACAACTTTTTTTTGCTTGTACTCCCCATAGTTCCTTTTCTACTAATGTCACTTAATAAAGCATAACCATTCACATAGTTCGGCCTTTAACTAAACACCACAAAATCTCATGTGCTAGAGAAGAATGTTTTATAAGTTATATTTTATAAGTTATAAGTATATAAAAATATATTTTATTATAACTTATCTTTCATTTGCTTTTCATTACAAAGTCTTCTTAGGTACTTTGCACACAAGTACCTTACTCTAATGTACTGTAATCCTTTTTCCTTGTTATTTTTTACTCAGAAAGCAAGAATTGTCTTGGAACAACAACAAAAAAGCGTAGAAATTATACGGTCCCAGAAATAGAACTTGCTTTACCTCTTCACACCCATAAGCTATTGCTGGCAGCACACCTATCAGCTGATACCTAAGTGAGCACATACTTTGTCCTCCATCTGTGAGTAACCTTTCTGCCCATTGCCCTGTTTCATATGCAGCGTGCCTCATTTCTGTAGGAAGTGATGGAACAACAGTTTCTTCCTATTTTCAGAAACTAATTAAGAAACTTGATCTCAGCCCTCTGGCTGAAAGTGGAAAAGAATAAACACACGCAGTGGACACTTGCTGGCTGCACAATTACAGCAGTTCCAATCAGACCTCTTGACCAATTAATCCAAGTCCTGGAGCCTCAAAAACTAATTCCAAATCTGCCTCTCTCTCATGAACACAGCAGCAAAGGTGTTTGCCAGCCCTGGAACAAATGCCTGCTGTGATACTCAGAGCAGGATCTGTCTGATGCCATGAAAGAGACTGGTGACCTAAGAGGGAAGGAAGGTTTATCTCTGAACAGAAAACACAAGTAAAATACCAGAATGAAGTCACAGCTAGCAAGGCAACCTAGAAATTACCTGAAGTCTTCCCTGTAATGCTCTGGTTTTGGTTTTCAGGAAAAGAAGAGATGGATCATTTTTGCAGGAGATGTGCTTTGTATTAGTGGTTAGTTCCAGCAAGCTCATTTTGGAGGCCTGCTAAGGCAAAATACCAAGGCTCAGCTCCTGATCCCCCAGGGTGGTTCTCAGGCTTCCTCCATGCAAGCAGAAAACTTTCAGCTCTTTCACAAGGCAGCACAGAGATAAAGCAAGCTTTCCATAAATCAGAATAGTGTTCTGTATTTACACATCATGCTGACAAACAACGCGGTACCAGAGACACTTAAAATCAAACTAAACATTGACCACCTCAGCTCTTTGCTACCCTCTTCCTCATAGTCTGGCTCTATGGCTTCAGGAGAGAGAGGTCAAACTTGACCTGAAAATTCTGGTTAATGCAGGCAGAATAAACATGGCCCTATGAAGGGTTGATCAGAGAGGTGCTCAGGCCTAATCTTATGCTCAACTAATGAATTTAACTTGTATGAGCATGATATGTGGGAGCCACATTCATAGTGGGGAGTGGGAGCTCTCATTAGGCCAACTCATACCATCTGAAAGCACAGAAAAACTTACAGAGGTCCTTCTTCATGTCCAAAACCTCTTTTTGAGGTGAGCTGAAATCCAAACCAGGCTGTGACTCCAAACTGATTGTGCTTTATATGGCTCCTTGCAAATGCTGTGTTTGATGCTGAACCTAATTACTGGTCCATCTGATATGGTTCAGTGTAGGTTAAAGGAACACTTAGCTTTTAAGGTACCAGATACAAATTAAATACTGCAATATTACAAGCTCCTTTCTCTAGTGGCCATTTTGGGGACCTCCACGCTCAGTTGACAGAGCAAAATCCAGTACAGCAAACAGTTCATATTAATTAAGGTCATTGATGTAAAAATAACTACAGTTGTATAACTGAGCTCTTTATGTTAGCAAGATTTATTGTGAGAATTATTAACTCTAACAGGTATTTTATCTAAAGCAGTGTCCATGAAATAGGATGACCTTTTATCTATTACCTATTGGGTTTGCAGCACCTATGAGTTCTAGATTGATGAGTTTCCTACCCAGACTGATTTCATTACATGGTCTATTTATATCACCTTTTCTTTTTTTTCCCCCTTGACTGACAGAATAATAATAATAATAAAAAAAAAAAACACACCGAAAAACCACCACCCAAACCTGACATGTTCATGGCATGCAAATTTGATCAGCTAACTACAATGATTATCAAATGCAGTGACTCTGGGCCCTTGGACAGAAGAGACAAAGCTCTGAACCTCCCAACCCAACAGGTTAACAGTGTTAAATATTGCATTATTTGTCATAACACATTCATTTAATGCATGAGGAGATAAGGCTCCAGTGGTCCAAAGTAAAGACATCACAGGGATGCTTGTAGGCTTTGAAAAGACTGACATTAATAGAAAACGTTATCTTATAAGACTACAGACAAGGAAAATGGCCTAAGCAAGCACTGAAAACATTCAAACACTTCCTGACTTGCAAGGACATCACAGCCCAGGCTGCCACCCAGGAGTGGCACATGGCTTCATCAAAACAAAGACCACCTCTTATTTTGGGCCCTCAAGAAACAGCTGGAGTTTCAAAATGCTCAGCACCAGGTAGATCCAAAGGGTACCACAATCCCACGGTAATCAGATTGAAGGATGCTGAGCCAGATAAATGGCAAATAATGAGAAAGGGCTACTTTAAAGTACCTGGTGACTGCTAAATTACACGGTGGCTGCTAGAGTAGAAACTGTATCCACTTTGCCTGTTCTCCCTTCAGAATATTGCTCAAGTGCCTTCAAACCTGGTCTCACAATACCTCTCAAAGTCCAAATAAATTATAGAATACAGCAGTCATACTGTGGTGGAATAATTTTAAATAAAATCAACTATTAAAATTATCCATTCTCCTAGAATATCTTTATTTCCCCTCTGAGCTCTACAAATCACACCTCTCTCTGCTTTCCACTGAAGTACAAAAATCTTCAACTGGAGAATTATTTGATCCTTTACGGCCCCAAAATTACCTTCTGTTGACTGGCCTCTTAAAAGGCTTCAAACCCCAGAAACATTTCTAGACATCTCTATGAAATAGTTAATAGTGCTGAAATTTGCACCATCATCATTAAACCCTGGGATTAACAGACACCTGAGGTAACTGAGCATTTTTGTAATTTTTGTAGATTAATTACTTAACATTTTCTGTGGGGGAAGGCACATCAGGCTGAATCCCTCTACAGGTGCAGAAGTAGCCTCATGATAAACACAACCAGAATTTCTTTTCCTTCTTCATAATGTTTTGCTAAACAGTGAAAAAAATACGAAAAAGGCCCACCCATCTAAACATAGAAAAAAGTTTAAAAAACCAAAACAAAAAAGTCAAATATTTGTAGAGAATTTGAGCAGCACACATACACTGGCACATGGAGAGAGCTGAGGTACTCAATGACTTTTTTGCCTCAGTCTCCACCAGAACTTCTCCAGCCACAGCGAAGTCATGGATGCCCCATCCCTGGAAGTGTTTGAGGCCAGACTGGACAGGGCTCTGAGCATCCCAGTCTAGAGGAAGGTGTCCCTTCCCATGGCAGGGGGGTTGGATCCAGATGGTCTTTAAGGTCCCTTCAAACCCCAACCATTCCAAGAACCCCTGAAGGAACTTGGGAATTTCTAGATCATCCCTGTTTGGCCACCTGCTCTGAATAAAACACCTTCTTACACAGTTTCTCTTCTTTTTTATAAACTGCTGTCAAGGAAACTGTTTATTGTATAATCTGCAGCAAAAGCATCTGGCAATTCTAACCCCAACAACTGGCATTAATCCTGGCATTATTTTCAGGTACAACACCCCAGTGTGGATAGAGCCTGGTGTTTCACACACACCCCTGTATTTAGTCCGCTGTGTCTTTATTTAAGTGCTTAAATTAATGGCTTCATATTCAGAAGTTCTGATTACCTCACAGTAGCTCATGATGGCTTTTAACTCGCTTCCAACTTTGTGAAGGCCTATATTTCCACACTATTTCTTTCCTTACTAAGCAGCAAATTGTGATTTTTACCATCCACACTGGTAGTTATGATTTTATGCATTGATGAGAGCCTGCTTTGTTTTAAACTATACCACTGCTCTGTGAGCATAAAACCATAGAACTTTTGGGATAGCTGATTACTTCTAAAGGGCATCACAGCTTCAAAGATTTCTCTCCTCCTAGGAGATGAGTAGAATCTACATAATCTGTACTTCATGACAAAACAACAGCTCACACTCTGAATTAGTAGTGTTATACTCTGATGCGTGTCAGCAATGGCAGTTAAGTGCTGGCTGCTTATTTAACAAAGATAAATTAATTTGTAGCTGTCAGTCATGTTTTCCAGATTTGCTTAGATTCTGAAATTTATTGACAAGCTATAATAACTGACATTTAAATTGTCTGTTCTTGTAGAAGCAAACATGAAGCATGGGCCTAAAATATGACATTTAGTTCTAATCCCTGCAGCAAATAGGGGAGAGAGATCATTTGCTGCTTCTGTAATTCTCCTATTTAAAATGAGAATTCTCAAATGGTCCAGCATCCTTTTAAAGTAGCATTTGAAGATCCTAAATTTACTTCTTCCTGAAATATTTGTATCTATTTCTCAAATTCCTTGAATGCAGTTGATTTTATTCTGTCAGACAAGTGCAAAAGGGTACACTCATCCCTCCCTGTTCCTGTACCACTGGCTCTCCTTTAAATCCTAATTAGCAGGCAGCTTGACGGTGATGAAGGGGACCTGGCTGCATCTTGTTTGTTCCCTGTTTGGGAACAGGATTTCCAACTTCTTGTGTGTCACTTCCCCTCTCTGCATGACAGCCCTGGTGCTCCACACTCGCAGCGATGGGGAGAAAAGGGACAAAACCTCCAGCTTCCTCTGATGCCTGAAGAGGCCAACCTAGAAACAGAGACTGGACAGGAGGAAGGGAATAAAGGTGGATATTTATTTGAAAGGCCTTCAGAGGCACACCATGGGCAGGCCAAAGGCTACACCCAAGATGGACCCCGAGTCACGAGTTCTTCACACTTTTATAGCTTTGGTCCATTTGCATATCAACCCAATTTCACCAATTCAACTTTAGCTAATGATGTCATTTCCCCTCAGCTTGCCCCCCTTCTCAAGATGCTGGGTTACACATGTTGGGCCTAGGATGGGCTGGGTGTCCTTGGAGAGCAGCCTGGAGAGGCTTTGTTCTGTCTGTCTCAGCATGAGAGAGCAGCAGCTCCCAGGCTCCAGGACACTGCAGAGTTACACACTGGGAATACAGAATCTGAAAAATATAAAAGCTAAAATGTAAGGCATCACCTCACTCCTCCTCCAGCAAGGTGCTCGAGGGCAGGGAACAGCACCTTGGGACAGAGTTTTATCCTGTGGGGACAGCGGATCAGAGCTCAGCCCTGAGGACACATCAGGGGCAACTCTACTGTTAAACAGCTACAGTGATGCTGTAAGAATATTCTATAGCAAATCTTTAACAGGGGAAAAAAAACCCCAGCAGACCGAACCCCACAAATCAAACTTTTTTTCTTCCTCTTGATGTCAATCACTCACCTTAAGAGGAACAGCTTGATGAGCTGTCCACTGTCTTGTGTGCCCACCTCAGGCCACTGCCTGCTTTCAGAAACATCACAACCAAAAGAGAAAAGTATGTTTCTTTGTTATTTTAAAATAAATGCTTCTCTAACTAGACCAATAATCCACAGTAGAAGTCCATCCTTCCATACTGATTCTGCTACAAATCATCAGACTTGAACAGATACACCAGGTGGTGTTACCAGTCTGAAGGGTTTGGCATTGAGGTTTGGCCCAGACAGGCTCAGAAGCTCATTTGCACAACAGGACTTGAACCCCTGAACAAAGTCTCTGGCATGGCTGTGAAAGCAAATGGAAAAAAAAAAAAAAAAAAAATCACAAAAATCCAGATGTTCTTCTCAGATTTTGAACACTGGAATTTTATTGCAACCCCAGACTGTACACACAAAACAAAGGGGAAAAAGTCAGACTAAATTGCCCAGGAAAAAAAACCAAAAAAACCTGAAATTAGAACTGGGAGATCAGAGAAGACTGATGCCTGACCTGCACAATGCCACCCCTCCACCTCTCTGAAAAGCCTTTCTGATGGCTCACCCTTTCAATCCCCCTGATTGCAGCTGCCAGCACGCAAAATCAGCCACTTGTGTAAATCACTTTCAGCTGATTACTTTAAAGAGGCTCCACTTCAAATAAGGGGTTAAATCCTCTTTCTGTTGCATGCTAACGTTTTTCTTCAAGGGGTTTGATTGGCCTGGTGCTCACACATTCACTCTGTGGAGAAGGACTAGGGCAGTGATTGCAAAAACGACACCCAGCACAGCCCCAGTAAATCTACTATTGTGTCAGAACACAAAAAACAAAACTAGCTCCTGGTTGCCTTAAAACCTAGAAGTAATATTTTCTTTCTTTTATTAGTGGACACATTTTTGAAAAGCAACAACAGCTGATGCTTTAAGTCCTTCCCTGGTCCCCTAACGATGACCAACCAGGAAAGTAGAGCATCCTTGGCTCCCCTTCAGGCCCTTTAACTACTCCAGCTGGCCACCAAGTGCTCTGTGAAAGGCCTCTGTGTGACACATTTGTACACAATATGGAGCCTGCAGGTTTCCCAGCCCCACGACACCACTTAGGCAAGTGTCCCCTCCACATATTGGCTGTGTCCCGCCTTCCAGGCATGTATCTATATATTTTCCCCCTTTTTGCCAGCTTCTCTGAATTCTGTTTTTAATATTCAGTTAACTTTGTAGAAAGTAATTATATTCTGCTCATTCTACACCAGCTGGTATTTACTTCATCCTCCATCAGGCATCAACAGAGCATGGGGCTGCAAGACAGAAACATTACTCTGGCAAGCATAAATATTTCATTTTTCACACCACAAATGCGTTGATGATTTATTAATTAGCCTAAAGGCCTGCTGCTTCTGCATAGCTGAGTAGCAAAATAACTCAGCTATGACGACTGAGAAAGTCTGTGGCTCACATCCCATTGGAAAGCTTTGACCAGCAGCATGTCTGAAGGCTAAAAAACATTTCCAATGGGCCGGCTCTAAAATTACCAAGATAAATCTTGGACATCACAACCTTTGGACCAGATTTGGAGAGATGCCCTGTCGAATTGCTAGCAGTAGCAGCGCTGATGCCGGCCTCGTGCCGGTTCTGCAGAGGGAACCTGTCTGGCTGCTGTCAAACACATTCTCAGCAGAACTGATACTCTAGAGCAGCCATAACACTCAAGCAAGCCAATAAAAAGCAGGAAACTGAGCAACAGTGTATTATTATTCCTTGGTGTTCATAATTTCAGATCCAGGCTGGCAACCATATCTGTCTTTTCCCTTCAACAGAAAAGAATTAATATATATATCCTGAAATTCTCCTTTACAAATTCAAAGGATCATTCCTATGTCTTCATTTTACTTTCAGAACAGCCAAGACAGTGCCTACTTAATTTTTTTTAAAAACTCAATAATTCAGAAGTTGATTCTAGCAATCTCTGAATTTTAAATAAAAAGCAGAGAAAGGAAAGATGACTGTATCAAAATAATTTACACCAGTTTTAAAGCACACTGAAACACCATTGCATCTCTGGAAAACACACCAGTGTTCCCATTTCCATTCTGTTTGCCTCCACTTTTAATTAAATTAGAAAGAATAATTCCTGTAATCACTGTAATGATTAATTGTCTTTGGGCATGGGTAAAAGTCTGAACAGGGCTGAGGTGTTTGGGTGGGCAGTGGTTCAAACCAGCTGCTGGTTATGAGTGGCATCCTTAGGAATCAATACAGGGGCCAAACAACTGGGAAAAAACCCCAGGGGAGCCTAAAGGAGAGCTCAGCAAAGGCAAATGCCAACCCTGCACCCTGCTCCTGGGCAGCTTCAGCAAGGGAGCAGCCAAGAAGGTTGGAAATTAATTATTTCCTACCACTGAGCATCGGAAAGGTTTAATTGCCATGTGTAGTGCCCAAACCACTGCCCCTCCCTAGGAGAGGGGTACTGATACCCCATGGAGGAGGATGGAGCACACAGCCCAGGAGCTGGGCTTGCTCAGCCTCCAGGCCAGGCGGAGAAAGGGGGACCTGCCACAGTCTTCAACGACCCAGAGAGGAATCCAGGGAAAATGGAGCTGACCTTTCTCAGAACTGGTCAGTGAAAGATTGAAGAGATGTTCATAAATCACAGCTGGGTATAAGGTGAGAGGGGGGAAAAAGCCAAACATAACAGCATGAAAAGGTTAAGCACTACAGAGGTTGTCCAAAATGTCTGTGGAGTCTCCGTCACAGGTGGGCAGGGCAGGGCTGTGTGTGCCCTTCAGCAAGCTGGCTCTTCAACCCTCCCAGTGGCCCCTTCTAACCTAAATTATTCAATGATTTAATGAGTGAAAGAGCTTAGTGTCAATTGTTATTTATACTGCCTGCTTAATAATGGATATTATTTGATGTTTGTATCATAGAGCCTTGACCCTTTTCCAAAAGGATTTCTGTTTTGTTTCCCTGCGAGGAATTATCTTGTGTACTCTGAAAAATGATCTGACAAACCAAAAACTAGAAACATTTCAGTGCTAAGGTTCCACAGAGTTAAGTTCTGCCTGGCAGCTGCTGTGCACGCACACACATCACTTTGACTCTTGTTAAAATAAATCCTGTGTTTTTCACTATCTACCCCTCTTGCCTTTTATTCAGTCTTTTTGGTAGAATATTTTTAAACAAGAAATCTTGAGATTGGTCCTATTAGCAATTTCCATTATTTATCTTTTGCATGCAACCAGAGACCCCAGTAGAGACCTGGTAGGTGGTGTAAAATTGTGCAGCAAAGAACTGAAAATTGATGCCCAAGAGGGGTGGTGTATGAGAAGCCAGATATACGGTGGAAGATTTGGAAAGGGATAAAGAGAGGTACCAAAAACATCAGAGCTGGGAATACAGTCTGTGTCTCTGGGTCTCAGCACAGTGCTATCTGGTAGGAAAAAGCTGGTATGAGGGGAAAAAAATAATTTCAAAGTCTCTTGCTGACACAGTCTGCCTGAGGTTAAAGACAGAACAAAGCCAGAGTTAGACTTCTTCCCCAGAGTTATTTTTAAGGTTACTCCTGCTCGCTAGATAAACATCACAAGCTGACACGAGGGAAAAAGTACAGGAGATGAGGATGCCTGCCTCATTCTGTGCTGGCAGCAGGAGACAGCTCATGGCAGGACAGTGGGAGCAGCAGCATTGTCACAGCTGGGGAGTCATGTGCCACCACCTGCCTGCCCTCCCTGCAGGGTCACAGCAGCACCTGCCTGGCAGCGGGGCTGGCACAGCTGAGACCCAGCTCAGAACCAGCACCAGGCAGCCAGGAAAGGGCCAGGTGACTAAATCTCCAAAAACAGCGATGAGAGGGCTTTGAAATGTGACAGAATCAGACACAAACCCCTCCTTCTGGAGGATATCCTCAGTGGGTTATTGCAGTGTTCACGCATGGGCAATAACTCCGCACACAGGCTGGAAGTGCAAAGTCATTTATTACACAGCCCGAATTCCCTAAATACCCACACACAACAGGATATAACATCATATAAACAGGAAAGATGTTCACCACAGTGTCCCCCTATCACCTGGGGTAATGCACAGACATTGCCTATTATGGTAATAGGTAAACAACACCCTATAAGGTCACAAACCACAATATCACCTCTCACAGGTCCAGCCTTGTCCACAAGTCACAATCCTCTCTCCGCCCATCCCCAGTGACCTGGATACAGTCCCAGGGTCACCTCTGGGCCCAGGAAAGAGGTTCTCTCTCTCTGGCCATCAGGGCCTATCTCTCTATCACCACATAGTGTAATCCAACAGGTTATGCCCTCCAGGGGACTCACCACTGCCCGAAAATCCAATGTCCACCAAGACTGGACACTCAACACTTTCCCTAAAACATGTCTCGGCCATGTGGTTCCCAATGCTCCCATTCAGGCTGACAGCCGGGTGGGCAGCCCATCACAGAGCATGCCCAGCTGAGCATCAGGAGAACTGCCAGCCTGTGCTTCAGTCCCATTAATTTGTGAGAACAGGATCTTTGGGATTGTGCTTATTCCCCACTTTTATAGTCCATATTTTGAAGTAAAAAAAAAAAAATAAATTGGGCAATATATTTTGCTTCAGCATGGTGTTAGCACTAATACTCATCTAGAAAGACCCCTCACAGTAGTGTTTTAACACAGCAAGAATTATTTACACCTGGACCCATTTCTCTTTGACATTTTCTAGCAGCTCCTGTCAAATACTACTTTATATGTTTATATTATTTCACTTTATTGTGCATCAATAATGTATGCTTTGTTATTATCAACCTTAATATTCATTGAATAAATGTAGCTTTACTAATTTTTTCATTAGCACTACAGTGAATGTACATGTTCATACACTGTGATTGAAAATGCTTTTTAGATGGACAGCTGTCCTAATGGACAGCAGCCTATACTTCTGAATCAAGGCTAGCACCATCTCAAAAACTTACCCAGAACAACACTAAAGATTCAGTTCCCAACACAGAAGTTCTGCTTTCCTTTTTTTTTCCCTTTTAAAATGATCCTGGCAGTTCTATACAAAAAAGGTAGAGAATACAAGTTATTATTGTAAGAAAAGAGGTAATGGAAAGTTTCTTGGGGTTTTTTTTTCCTATCTGAAAAATTCCAGACTGTTCAAGTTGTTGCACAAAAACATCTCAGCTCTCACACACATTTAAGACATCATCACTCTTCCTGCCAATATTTACTTGTAAGACAGAAGGAAACCAGCATAGGAAAT
This sequence comes from Pachycephala philippinensis, assembly GCA_013397055.1. Classification (NCBI taxonomy): domain Eukaryota; kingdom Metazoa; phylum Chordata; class Aves; order Passeriformes; genus Pachycephala; species Pachycephala philippinensis. The sequence continues at coordinate 51,638 of VWZT01007593.1, read as the reverse complement.
AGGTTTGTTTATTTACATTTAGCTAAAAACATCAATAAAATATGATAATCTACATCTGAGAAAACTGTCAATTTACTAACTTCTAGGCAAATCTCTCATCCCATAATGTTTTTTCAAGAGGAAGGTAGCACAGGAATTATCTCCTGAACACCTTTGCCATTACTGTCAATCCTTTGGTTGTCTTACACCCTCACAATTTTTTGCTAAAGTAAAGAATTCAAAGTTATCAATTGCCAGTGTGCCGACTTTTTTGGCTGCCTTGAGCATATGTCACTTATTACAATATATAAGGCATTGTAGCTGTGAAATGGAGCACCATAGCAACAAGGGCACGTAGGAGAGGGCTGTTAAACCAGAGGAGGAGGTGTGACAGAAGGCCTGGGGTTTGTCAATAATTCATACTTTATGGCAAGAGGAAATTGATAAAAAACATTTAAAAAGAGTTAAATCTATTCTATTTCTGTGACCACATAATACATCCTTCATCAAGATGTGAACTAACACCTCTAATAAAAGGTAAAGGACACACAATTCAGCAGCTGATCCCTTCAATCCCATTTCCATGCTGTTCCACACAAATCAAAATTAAATGTTCTCCTTGAAGGAAAGGCACTGTAAGTAGCTTCCCAGAAAAAGAAGGGACAAGAGCCAACACGAAAGGGACAATGACGTTCAGCACTCCTGGTCTGACCCTGCCTGATTGTTTCAATGCCACCCTCATAATTCATGCAAATGTTTGGTCTCTCACAATGAGGCTGAGGGGCCTGGGAGTGCAACAGCAATGTCAACAGTGACTAAATCCTTAAAAACTTTGCCTTTGACATGGTAGGACCTTAAGTCACATTGCTCTGCAGTTGGATGAGGGAGAATTAAAAAAAAAAAAAATTATGGAAGAAGGAAAAGCCACTATCCGAATACAAGACTCACAATATAAAACCAAGAATATGAACAACTGGTGTAACCAAAAGAATCTTACTCAAATATATCACTCTGTTAGCTAGAACTCCTTTTCGCTTTGATATTTGTTCTGTTTTAAAATCTTCAGTGCACCCTCTGAGAATTTTTACAAGTAATAAAAGCCAATACTTTTATTATAAATTACTACTGAAAGATCACATTATTCTAATATACTGTTCCAATCTAGAATAAAAAGAATTTATGTCTTTATTATAACCTGCATGGTCAAAAAGCTAAGAACCTTTTAATCTCAGAACTATCTCCTGGCTTACATTGGAGCAGCACAACTATGATCAAGTGCTAAGAAAAGGACTAAAACCCACTCTGAAACACAATCAGATAGGATAAATACTCCTTTATCTTCAGATTAGGTTGTGAGAACTTTCACCCTCCAACATTTTTACCACTGCATGTAAAACCCCCTAAACCAAGCCTGGTTTGTCCCCTTACATGGAGGTTAAATATAGAGATTTCCAGGTGTTGTGAAAGCAGCTCTTGAAGCACCCTGTAACTCCAAGTTATTAATGATTTCAAGCAGTATTTCAAAGTTAAAAAATAGTCACTTTAAGGTGTGTAAGAGACAAAGGCACGTGCTTTTACATGGTGCTGGCAAGGTACAGACAGGGGCTCTGCACAGGTTCCCTGAGTTTATTTCTGAGATGCAGCCCACCTGGGACACAGGACACTCAGACACACCCAAACTTCAAATCCTCAAATGACCACTAAACCCTCTTGCTATCCATGCAGGAGCAGGAAAAAGGAAAGGGATTTTGTTGGTACAGGAACCACACAATAATGCTCAATGAGCCACGCTCCTATTTCCTGTGTCTCAGAGGTCAGGAATTTCCTGCGAGTTTTACAGAAACAGGGAGTGAGAGAACAAAGGCTGGCACTTTACAAAACCCAGGTGATGGTAGCTGCAGCTGTTTTCTGCAGGTGAATCCTGCCAAATACTCAGCATGGGGAAAAGGGGAAAGGCTTCAAGTGGAAAAAGCAGAGAAATCATTTTGGTGTATGAGGAGTCAGCAAAACACTCCATCTATAACTGAGTTTAAAAATGAATTGACCCTAGTGACACAGGTCAAGAAGAAAGCAGTTTCATTAGTTGTGCTTGCTCAGGAGCTCCCTTTGGGACCAGGGGAGACCTGTTCCTCTGCAATTACCTGGGGTCTCAACCATGTGAAGGGGAACAGATGCTTCACTATCCTGCAGCACCATCCAGCCCGTATCAGCACAGTGAAGGACACAGCTTTAACACAGAAAGCTTTTGTAGGCTTGTTTTTAAAGCCCTCAGTGAAGTTACACTTCGATAAGTTCTGGGCTGCACACCACCCGTGCAGACTTTTAGAAGCAGCATGCTAGAAAGCTCTGTGCTGCTGAAAAGCTACCTGTTGTTTCAAGCATCTTTTTATTGCCTTGCTTTGCTCTTCTGAAGATGATCTTAATGGCAAATACACTTTTCTTTATCCTAACATAATGGCCAAGAAGTTCTACTGACATGGGTTTTGAGAAAGCCTAAAGTTGCAGAGGCTCCTGAGAGGAGTAATCCATGTTTCATTCTTAGTTTTTTATTGTTTATTGTTTCAAAAGCTACAGAAAATTACCTTGAAAGACTTCCCTGAAGAATCAGGAGAGCTTATTATATTATGTTCTGACAGAATGGAGTACAATTGTCTCCTTCTTTGCAATTTTTTTTCCAAATAAATGTATTTTCTTCCATTTCTCCTTCTGTATGCATTTACGATATTTTTCCATAGTATTTCATGTTCAGCAAGACTGATAACTTTCTAGCTATTTTTTGTGGCCCCCTTTTATTCACTGCCAAATTTATATTTAGATTATGTATTTTTACCTTTTTATTGGCACAAATGGCAATAAAAGCCCATTTGATGTAGTGTTTACATCCAAATATAAATAAGCATCCGTAACTGGTCATGAATTTCTCAAGCCCTACAGCAAGAAATGAAAATGCTGCATTGTTTCACCTACTCAGCTCGGTCTGTAGTGGGGAGCAGATGGAGACACAGGTACAAACCTGTGTGCTGGGGTGGTGGGATGTAAAAATCCTGGGGTAAGCTTCACTTCACCCCACAGAACTGCCCTGCCTCTGGAGAAGCAAACCATTCCTTAGCAACCTCACCAGATCCTACAGAGCCAAACATCACCAGCTCCACCAGGAACATAAGCCTGCTATGTCTTTAACAGCAAATGCTCATTTCTTCAATAGTTTTTTTTTTAATACATTGCACTCCCACTCCCCCCACCAGAAAATCCCACAGCAGAGAGCTTAAAAACCTACACTTTAAAGTTTTCACTGCATGTAATAGAATCATTCATGCTTTTTTCTTTTTTTACCTTTAGTAATCTCGCTTTTGAAAAGGACAACCAGAAAATGTAAACTTTCCAAAAGCTGAAAAAGATCTCTTCATCTGAGTGTCCTTTTTTTGCTACAGAAAGGGAGAAGGGTTAGGAAAGCTGCAATGTAGCAACAGAGGATGAAAATGGGTAAGTGGATAAAAATAAGCAATGAGGAAGCAGATATCACTTACTGCACACAACATCAAAATAGAAAATGTGTATATTTGTGCCTATGCCTTGCCAAGGTTTGCTGCGAGGAAAGCATTCAATATTGAAGCACCTCAAGATATAATTTCAAATACCATGTTGAGAAAGCCACACACAAAAAAAAAAAAAAAAAAAAGGGAGAAAGCACCCAAAAGAATAAACACGAGAATTGTCTAATTCAAATACCTCAAAATGGTAACAGCCTCGAACACCTGGGGGGAAGGTGAGTGAGGAAGAGAAGTGTTACCACTCCTTGAAGGAGCTTGGGGTGGGTCTGTTGTTTCCAGCTGCAGATGATGCCTAAAAGGAGGATGATGTCCTAAAGAGGCCAACCTAGACACAGAGACTAGACAGGAGTAAGGGAGTAAAGGTGGGTATTTATTTGAAAGCCCTTCAGAGGTACACCCTGGGCAGACCAAAGGCTACACCCAAGATGGACCCCGAGTCACGAGTTCTTCACACTTTTATAGGTTTGGTCCATTTGCATATCAACCCAATTTCACCAATTCAACTTTAGCTAATGATGGAATTTCCCCTCAGCTTGCCCCCCTTCTCAAGATGCTGGGTTACACATTTTGGGCCTAGGACAGGTTGGGTGTCCTTGGAGAGCAGCCTGGAGAGGCTTTGTTCTGTCTGTCTCAGCATGAGAGAGCAGCAGCTCCCAGGCTCCAGGACACTTCAGAGTTACACACTGGGAATACAGAATTTGAAAAATACAAAAGCTAAAATGTAAGGCATCACCGAGGCAAAGGTGGCTGCTTCGCCTTCTCCTCCAAAGTCAGGGCAGGTGATGGGCACAGCTCTGCTGCTCTCTGAACTCACTGCAGCACTACCACACACTCTGCTTCATGTGCCACCTGGCAAATCACCAAAAATTGGTCCCACGGGCCCTTTGGCTTGCAGTCAAGGGCTGTGCAGGCACAGCTTTGCAGAGGGGCCTGGCAGCCCCAAGGTGAGGGGTCAGGCTGTCAGATCACGTCACACACAGCAGTCACAGCTTGTGCCAGGCAGAGCCAGCCCATGCCCCCCTCACTGGGAGCACAGGGAAGCACCATGACACAGGCAATGCTAAATACTCCACAGATCCTGCCTTAAACAGCAGCAGAGTAAAAGGAGACCCCCCCAAGGATGCTCAGAGGGAACAAGCACAGAACAAGAAACTCCCCATACAGCCACATTTATAACAGCAGCGCATTTTGAGGTTCAGCTCTTGCTGTTGAGTGCAGAGCGAGCAGAAGGAGCAAATGATGCTGAGTTATCTGACCCCTGGGCTATGCCCTGCATGGGCTCTGAGGGCTCTGCCAACAGCTGGCTGGAGACACAGCTCACTGCCACTGAGCGTTCAGCACCGAGAGGTGAGCAAATCCTAATTCTGACAACCTTCAAGGTGCACCCTTCTCTATTTCCCCAGCTCTCACTGCTCTGAGAGGAAAGGATTTAAAGCCATTCATTCAAAAAGAGAAAATAATAACATTTTCTAGCAACAGTAGGGCAAAGAAACCACCTTTTCACTGATGCTTATCCTGCACACATCTACTAACTTTACTAAAGAGAAGACACAGCTGTTTAAAATAACAGCACAGCAGCTTTTCTGTCTGTTGTGCTCCAACAGCAGCAGGAATTCCCCTCCATGCCTCACCTTGCAGAGCTCTGGGTGCGAGATGCTCCTAGGGTAATGTGTTGTAGCTTGGGAATTTGGAAATACTGTTCTACTCTTTGAAGGTTGGGGAAAAAAAAAAAAGTGGGATACCATAAGGAGAGAGGAAAATAATGGCAGGTTGGCATAAGGGAATAAGCCATTTTCACAAAGTTTATCTGCAGCAGATAATTTTCAAATGTAAAACCCATTCAGTGAGAGAAGAGATCAAATGGAAATACACCATAGAACATATTCCCTGGTCTCTCCTCAAGAGAAGGGAAGAAAGGATGTTAGATCTGGTTGAAAAATCTGTAAAAAATACCACAGCTCACATACCACACCTGTGATCTGTGTGTATGGCCACTGTACACTGGGTTTTTCGACTCTTTGTTCATTATTCAGGAAACATTTGCCAGACCACTCATGTGCACATCCAGCTCTCAGACAGAAATGTGCTCTCAACATGACCACATGCTTACAGTTTCAGAAAAGACTTGGGCAATGCAGGTATTTTTCATGACATGCACAGGTTGGCTCAAAGCAAAGCTCATATAGAAAATTTCCATGGTTTGTCTTAAGCTGTCATTCTGGCTGGGTGAGACCTGCTGAGAAGGGAAAATGAAGCAGGACAGTTGAGAGGGAGCCTGGGACCAGCCAGCCAGGCCCTGAGCTCTCAGGCCTCAAGCCACTGCTCGTGAGTGCAGGGTGACTTCACACAGCTTTGCAGTTAACCCCACAGTTCCAAAAAAAAAAAAAAAAAAAAAAAAAAAAAAAAAAAAAAAATTACTGGCTTGAACTCAACATACCCACAGCTCTGCAGGGCTTCTCTCTAAGAATATCAGATAAACTATCTCCTATAGCCACCACTCTGCTATTTTTCACTATTTGCTCCCCCTTTCTGACCTTCAGTGAGTAAATTAGAGTTATTTTTCTCCCCACTATTGCATTTCAAGTCCAACCACGCTACAGAGCTAACACATTTATGGACACTTTCTGAGCTGGAATTTCTCCATTCCTATATTGAGTCCAGTGAGGCTGTGAATAACTTGCAGCACATTAGTGCCCAGACCCCAAAGCACTGGGCATCACCCCCATTCCTACAGGCAAGGCAGATAGAATAGGGGGTTAAGGCACAAGGGCATCCACTTCAAGGACTCTGGGACATGGCTGCAGTGTATGAGAAGGGATACCCCCAAGCAGGGTTTCCTAACACAATACCTTCTCCAAGAAACTGCAATTTGGTCTCTGACCACCGAATTCTTATCATTTTGTTCAGTCATTGTCTACTCACTTGACTGGGTTGCTCAAAGTCCCATCCAACCCAGCCCTGAACAATTCCAGGGATGGGGCATCCACAGTGTCTCTGGGCAAAGGGTAGCACAAAGGTGCCACAACAGCAGAGGAGGGCTTCATTCTGTTCCTTATCCAAGCCTGCATCAAGCTGCCTGGATGTATAATAAATTGCTTTTTTAATAGACCAACTGGATTTGCTAGAGAAAAATCTTGAAGTTGAGTGACTTAATTCAGATGGCAAAAAACCAAAAGTATTATTTTGTATGTAGAAGGCAAAGCTTTATTGGATGAAATAGATAGATGCCAAACTGTTTTATTAAAGCTGCTGGGATGCACAGGAAAATTGGCTCAAATGCATGTTTCATTCAGTCCCTGATTTATTGCTGTTTGTTTACATTTCTTCAGCAACTCAAAACGCACTTAAGTAAGAAAAATGTTTAAGAAGATTTGCTCTACTCTTTACTACAGCAGGCTTTCACATTACTCTAAGTCAATTATTGTTTGCTCCATTGTCTTTGGCTGGGTTGGACTTCTGTGCTCAGTCAATGAAAGCTGTTACAGAGCTGACAGGAAATTTCCCAGCTGAAAAGCACACTGAGTGCCAGTCGAAACTCACTCAGCAAGTTCCTTATTTCATCAGGAAGCCACTGTGCCTCTTCACAGTGGAGAGGATGGGCTGAGGCACGAGGTCTCCATGAGGCCCGTGGTTGCCTTGGCCTCAAACTACATTTGCCTGCTTTTAAGGCATCTCACCCTAAACACCAGCCATAATTCAAGAGGATTTCCAAAAGAACTGTCTTTTCTGGGTTGTTGAAGTGTGCTTTCATTTCTTCCTGTGTGTGAAATGAGAGCACCTGGCTTATTTACTACAGCAAGAAAGCACAAGTCATCACCAGCAACCCTCCTGTAAACTGTGAGATTTGAAGCAGGAAGCACACAGTGATGTTCCATTCAAGGTACACATGGAGGAACAGGAAAGTTGGACAGCCATTGACTCCAAGAGAGGCTCTCAAAACCCACTTCAAGGAAATTAAATACCTCATAACTCTTTGCTTTCCAAAGTTTTCCTTGGGGATATAACCTGTCAAGCAATTTGCAGAGTAGAGCCACCCCATGAGTCTTCATCATTCAGAAATTATTTACATTAAATATATGCAACTTCCCACTGCAGGTTCAGGGAAGGTCCAAACAGACCAAAGCTGGATATGCCACAGGACTGGCTTAGAGTCCACTTTTCTGTCTGTTCATCCCTGTGGCCTCAGTCCCTCACACATAAATGCCACCTGTGCCCTGCTGATTGAAATCAATATGTCCATAAATTCCTTCCAGCTTTATGGCTGATCTGCAGACTTTACTGAACTATGCCACTTGCACATCTGATGGGTTTTGTCTACACTTCCAGGAACTGCAGCCACATCCCCCAGTCTCTATTTGTCCAAATTTGGCTTGGACAGAACCACATCTCTGTACAAGTTAAAAAAAGTGGAGTTCTTATGCCCTAAGGTCAGAATTTTGTCAAAGCACAGATTTTTGACATACCTTTTTAAGGCTATAAAACATTCAAGAGAGTGACAGCTCCAGACTACATTTGTTTCAGGAGAATAACTCACAGAAAAGTTACAAAGGTTGCTTTTAGGCATCTAGTTTATATTCTAAACTTGATTTACCCCTGAATGGTCCTTTGTAAGCCATTTATGTTTCCCATTTAAAATAGAGCAGCTACAAATTCTTCTGTTATCTAAGCATGTCAGAAATGAAAATTAGATTGTTTTTTGCATTCCTTTTATCACACCAGCTCGATTCCACGCCACACATGAAAGCTTGGTCTCTGCTTTCTTCTAGCCAGAAGCATTTAATCCTCTTAATGGGTGACTCACCCGACTTACTTAGGCTGGTCAGATAGGAAATCATCTGCACAGCCAAAGAATTACAAGTATGGAACAACACTGCATGAAATTACCTCAAGGATTTCCATATGGATCTTGCTGTCTACAAGACTATCGTACCTAATAAGCCCAGGGGATTCAGATAATATATTTACAAACTCTACTTTCATTGATTTTTTTTTTTAAACTCTTTTCCTCTCCTCATTAAACAAGACAGATACCCAATTTGAAGTCACTGGTTAACAGCTAAAAGCAACTTTTGTAGGCTTTGTAGCAAGTAGGAGTGACAAAAACACCTCTTCTATCACTTCCTGTAGGTCAATAAAATATAACACGATGAACCATCTGCTGCTTGTATAATGGGTAAAGGCTGGAATAACACATCAGAACTAATCTAGTCTTTTCAGGGTTATCTTCATGAGTTTTAAATGTAACCTCCCACTGGCTACATGAAAGAGCTGACTTAGCTCTGGAATAGCTGAAGTCACTCTCTGTGCTAACAATTTTATCTGCTTCCATTCTCACCATAACCAACTCATCAGGCAGTGAAAACATAAATTTATAATTACCAAAATTACCTTTAGACATTTCTCACAAGTCCCCAAAATAGACTAGTGTTTTAACAACACATCCAAAGAGGTAAGAACAGGGAAGACATAACATTAAGGGTCAAATCTTGCATTTGGGATTGTTCACATCTGGGAGAAAACCTCTGAGAGTAACCAGTCAGGGGACTCACCTGCTGCACAGAGGCAGCAGGGGGGTGGATGGTGGGCTGCTGTGAGGAACAAGGAGGGGCTGGAGGAAGCTGCAAGGCCTTGGCAGGGGCACACGTGGCAAGGTGCACGTTGTGGAGCAGGTAAGGGCTGTCCCAGCCTCCTATCTGTATCCAGCTGGACACAGGAGAAAACACAGAGATAACACCCATCCCAGACATCACTTAACCAGGTAAATCCGGGAGCAGCCCAGCCCCCTGCTGGGAAAACAATCACCTTTGGAGAAGCTGTCCCTGCCCAGCTCAGGGAAAGCTCCCAGCAGCTGCTGTACATGATTATTCCGTGCCTCTCCTCGCACCATGAGGCTCTGCAGAGAATACAAAGGCTGTAGTGAGGAGGGATGGGATTTTCCATGAGGCTTTGTAACACTGATCTGTGCCTTTCAGCTGGTACAAAAGCAGAAACATAGGAGATTAAACTCCCACTGTTTAAATCTTATGAAGGATAAGGGAGAGGGTTTAAAAAACAGAGCTGTGGTGCAAAAGGATGTATTTAGATAACTTACTCAGTAGTAGAAATCACATTTAATTAAGAAAACAATAACCATATTCAAATAGCATTAACTTTAAACCAACTAAATCCGTGAAATATCCTCAGCCTAATTTCTAAATACTATTATTTAATTACTATATCTCTTCTGATATCAATTTAAGCAGAAAATTTAGTCTCTTGAGGCATGTTGAACAAAGGCTCAAACATTAGCATCAGTATCTCCTTGTTACTTCCACAATTATCTGTCTTAATACTAGTCTCTAAATACAGTTTAGAAGTGGTACTTTCTTTAAGTCTTGGCCTGCATTGAGTTTTTCACTTCAGCTGAAATCAAAAAATAAAATACAAGGAGCATTAGTCCAACAAGACAAAACTAACACAACTTCTCCCATCAATTTGCAATCTAACAAACCAGCTACACTGAAAAGAAAGTGAAAACCCTGCATATGTAAATATTTTAACTCACAGGGGACTTTTTGTTGTGGGGTGGTTTTTTGTTGTTGCCTTTCCTCCTGTATTTCATCCCCTGCACAACAGCAGTGGCACACTTCAGCAGGAGGCAGACTGGTAAACACTCAAACTGTGGCTTTCTAAAAGGAGAAATACTCAGACTGCTCTTTCAGGGACATTTCTTCTGGTAATTCTTTATTTGCTTCCTCATATTTGTAGCTAAACCTAAAGTAAAAATATTTTAAATATTCTATGTGTTTGTGGTTTTAGCATAAAACAGAGGGATTACTAAATTTCTCAATGTTTTCATTAAAAGCTATTGTCTGAGGTCTTCTAGGGCTGTCTGGAACTGAAACTGAGGACAACATTCAGATATTTCAGAGCTCTATGAACTTTCAGAAATGCTAAGTGATAAATGCAGCTTTTTTAACTCTTCATTTTTCAGAACTCACATGTCCCAGAAAACAGACATGAACAGGAATGTTTGTACAATAAATCATGGCTTAGACTGATAAATACAAAATCATTCAAAACCCATAAGTGAGCTCTTCAGATCGCTGATGCCAATATAAAACAGTTCATTTGCTGAATGACATTTGCCTAAGCTCAGATGGAGTGATCTCATGTAGAATGAGATGCAGAATATGCAGAAGAACATGCAGAATAACAAACCCGTGGCAGTGACGTGCCTTTTCCAAGGGAAGTCCTTTACAGCTCTACATGTAAAGTGCCACACACACCTGGCAACAGTCCCACTGGAGGAAAAAATGAGTCAATAAATGTTTCCACCTTAACAAAAGATTATGGCCCTTACAAAAAGCAGACCCAACCTATCAAGAGGAATCAAGACAATGATACAAATCAAAAGCACTGGCAACCTGGCATCCCTGTATCACCTCGCTGTAGCCAGGTGGCTGCTGTCACCAGGACTGACGTGATCCCTGTCCTTGGAGCATGCTCTGAACATGGCTGTAACTTTGGACTAGATTCTGCATACCAAGGAAAGGATGCCTTCTTCCTCACTGTCACTTTAATATTAGACCCTGTCTTTAAGCTATTTAATCCACCCAGCTAAGGGACATTGATCTGCTGTCTCATGCTGACCTCCACATTTTCTCAGTATGCTCCGTGCTTGCCTGCAGTTAGATATTTCCCATCCCATTGCAATCCAGAACATCCTTCTGCCCTATGTGGGACTGTCACACATCCCTCATGAGCCTGCTGTGCCCTAAGGCATCACCCCACCTTTCCATCCCAGGGAGCTGGAGGGTGTCAGGAGGGTTCTGCCCTCAAAGCAGGGACACATTTTTCAGCAACAACAGTCCCTCACTATTCCTGTCACTGAAGACATTTAAATATTCTTCAAGAGAGTGATCTGCTGTCCACAAATCACTGCATGTTTTCCTGTGGAGAATACAAAAAGAGTGGTTCAAAGAACACTACAGTGCTGTTGTGTACTAAGTCTTAAAATACCCAAATCCCCAGCATTTTCCTAACTACCCACACTGACATTAGAAGCTTCTTCCCAGCTCACAAGTTGGGGTTTTAGATAACTGTTCTAATTCTTTAGTATTGATGAATATTATATATCCTCCTAATGGAGGTACGTGGCTATAAATCAGGAGCAATGTGCAATCCAAAGATTTCTGTTACTGAAGTGAAATGTCACAGAAATAAACATCTCGGGGCCTCCTGGGCTTAGCACATGCATCAGTCCCAGCAGAATCTAGTTTGCTACAGCTCAGTCAATCATCCACATACATGGGAACATGCACCTACCTCATCTGAAAAACTGGGCTGAGATCACATGCACAGCATCCCACCTTCACCCAGACAGCACAGGAACTAAATATATCTGTTTCAGAGTTGAAAGAAACAGGGAAGACCATCATCACATGATATTTCTTTCCACATGTAAGCTCTTTGTTTTACCAGTTGGTTTTGCAGAATCCTCTTCTGCTGTCATGTTTGTTCCCAAAGCTGCTTCACCCCATTTGGCCATATCCCCTCACTGTGTGACCTACTGCTTCTCCTGGGCAGCTTAGGCTAGGTTAGCTTTTCTCCTCTCACTCAGCTGAAACACTGATCACGTATATCCATGCCTAAGCCACACAATTCAGGATTAATCATTCCACTCTGACAAATGTCATTGACTTCTGCTCATTTCTTCAACATGTTTTTACCTGAGGGCTAAGCAAATGGTAATAGCCAAGGATACCTTTATCTGGCAGATAAAGGGCACTTTGGAACTCCAAGGATGTTACACAAAAGTGTTCCAATGGAATTGAAGAAAACAGACCAATTAACATACATTTATTTCTAACTTCAACAGCTACTTCCCATCTTCCACTAATTATTTCTTATTTTTACAACCTCATAAAGAAAAATATTACAACTTTTTTTCTAAACACAGCCACAAACCATCCAAAACCCTCCCTGGGCGAAGTCTGTGCTTTCCAGAACTGGCAGGTGCAGGCAGTGAATGTGACACAAAGCACAGGTTGTGGAATGTGCTGGAGAGCAAGGCCTGACAGCCAGGTGCTGCCTCCATCCTGGGCATCACTGCCTTTCCCCACGGTGCTCACAGGGAGCACTGCCCTGACCCCTCTGCAGTTTGCATTTTGCACACCTGAGATGCACTAAAGGCACAGCAACAGGCAGTACAGCCTGGATTTATCATCAGGATAAGCAAACCACTGATTTAAAGAGTGTTGCTCTAGGATTAGTACTGCGCTTTCCCAGAGAACTTCAGCAGCAAGGCAAACCTGGCTTTGCTGGCTGCAGCCTTGGTGCTGAGCCAGGCTGGGGAATGCGAGGAACAGCCCAACAGGTGAGGGAAATGAGCAATCTGTGCTGAGGGAGAGGGGCAGAAAGGGGCAGCTCTGAAAACAACGAGTCTGAGGGACACAGAGTGGCTGAGCTGGTGCTTAGCCCTGGGCGGAATTGCATGATAATCTTCACAGTTTTCTATCACATTTAAAGTAAATTAAACAGGAGTTTCCTCTTTCTGGCAAACTCTGAATGACCACATCTCAAAAGATACACGAATTTTCCCAGGAAGAACTTGGGTAAGGACAGCACATAACCACTCACACAAGGCCAGATTTCTGACTGAGGGATACCCCTTCACCGCATCTTTAAGAAATAAAGCTTAAATATTTTTACTGTTTTCTATGAGCTACTCAACCCTAACCCCAACTACAAAGCTATCTGCTACAAAAAAAGGCATTGCCTACAGATACTGCAATATAAAAACGAACAATTTGCTCACACACGTGAAAGCAGCACACTGTTGAGTGGGACAGAAATTTCAGAGCCACACAGTTATGGCAGCAGCTAAAATACATACAAGGGCTTCAGCAGGAGCTGGTAACATAACCCAGGGAAATGCTACATGCTCTCAGAACACTATCTCATGGCTTCAATGGAAACTGGACACTCAGACCTCTTCAGAGCCCCTTATCCAGTCAAAGGCCAAATTGAGAATTTTTTATACATGCTTTGAAGAAGAAATAGGAAAATATTACCAGAGACTACTTTCTCTGCATTAAAAAGACCTCTTACAGACATTTGCCTGAATCAATATGTGAGTCTACATTAACTGGTTAAGCAACTCCAACAGATCAAAACCACAAGGAAATAAAAACAATCAAGGCAACAGCTTAAAAATAAAGTCTCTCATTTTCTCTTAGGGGAATAACATTTTTTGTTATAGAATTCATACAAGTTTATTTTTTAGCACAATCTCCCTCTCCCCACAGAAAGTAAAATGCTTATTTGGGGATTATATTAAACTGGCTAGTTACTTACAGTGGTTGTCTTTCTCCTTTCTCTCCATCCCCCCAAAAAATAAAACAAAGAGAAATGTCTTTCCTATTTAACCTGAACTGTATTTGTATTCTGAGCAAACCCTGACAAAAACAACCCAACCCAACATGCCTATTTACAGTCATATATTTCATAAACCACATGAGACAATACCTTTTCTGCCTTGATTTAGGGAGAAATAAGCTTCCTTATGTAAAGGGTTCAGTTCGTTTCCCAGCCAACGCACCAATTAATGTGGTGGTTTTGTTTGCATCTTTTACTTTTTGTGAGATGAGAATTAGAAGAAGGGCAAAGCAGGCTCAAAACTTTAAAGAGTACAAAGAAGTTTATTACTAACAGAATTAAAGGTAATAAAAGAATGATAAAGATTACAACAAACTCTCTCTTTCTCTCCAGCACTTTTCCCCCCAGCACCTTTCCCCCCAGCACCTCTCCCTAATAATTTCCATACTTGCACAAAGGATAGCATATGATTTCAGGTCAGAATTGCAGTCTTTAAGTCTCATTCATATTTGAAAGAAAAAGAGGTTTCTTCTGCTCCAATGTGGTGTCTCAAACTGTCACTAACAAACAGACCCGCCCGGACATCTGCTGTCGTGAAATATCTCTCTCATGAACTTTGCAGTTTTCCCACAACTGCTATCATGAACTAAGAATGGGGTGTCTTTTTAAGGA
>VWZT01007593.1:13451-36535 GCA_013397055.1 Pachycephala philippinensis | reverse complement strand
CCACCCCTCCCGGCTCAGGGACCGGAAAAGAAGAGAGCACTTCCCCTCACCAGTGCCCTTTTATATGCAAAATCGTGAGAAGCGATTGGTCTAAAACCCTGTCCATCAACTCAGTCTCTTCAAACCACCACACCTTATAACAAAGAGAAGGAATCCTGGTGCACCAGACCACAGTGGCCAGCGGCTCAGGCATTTATGTCCCTGCTGCCCTCACACCTTGTTACCTCGTTAGGGTTGATTGGTGCTTTGCAGCTGAGCCTAATTAAGGCTCACAGGGCCCAGGTGTGAGGGCAGCTCCTGTGCTCGCTGTGCCCTGAGCCCTGGCAGCTGTTGCCATCCCGGGGAGCGTGTGCTCCCATGTTGGATGCTGGGTTATGGATGTTACCATCTCTGAGCAAGGCAAGCATTGCTAAGTTTTGTGCCCCTTCTGATCCTGACCTGCCATCCTTCTCTTACACACAGATGGGGGTGGCCTCCTGAAAATGAGGCAGAAGATCATAAAAATGTAGATCTGCTTTAGCACTTACTGCAATATGGAATTATACTCTTGCCTTAGTTTGTGATTTCAAAAGCAATGCAATTACTTTTCCTTGGGAAGCAGAAAACTTGGAGACTACCAGGTCTCTTTAAAAATTCGTGTTGTTTCCATGCCTTTTTCCTTTCTCCATAATTACTAATTATCTTAACGTGTGGTTCTGTTCAGAGTCTACCACTCCTGTAAAGCTGATGGGTCTGCATTGAAAACACCAAAAGAAAAGCTACAAGAAAGGAAAATGAAGAAATCTCACATTACTTGGCTTCCCTACCTACAGTGCTGTGAGCCTATGAATCCACTGGTATTTTACTTGTTTCCATTCAATATGCAACTTCTACATTTTAGATAACACACCAAAAAAAAAAAAAGTAATTTATTTTGTTTGGAGGTTTTTTATATATGCTTCTGATTTTTTTAAACTGGAGAATGTGACTTACATTTCTGAACATATGAAGAGTGGAAATGCCCCAGCATTAAAAACACACTGGGAACAATTTTAAAGCTTATAATTTCCATAAAACATTTAGACACATTTCAAATCTAAATGAGCTGCTGATGAGGGCTGTTTTTTGTGTTATGTGACAGCAGAATCCCGAGATCCTTGTTCAACCATGACTTTCACTGAAATTTAGGAAAAAATTATCTGAGCCAAGACAGCACGATTCAGTCCCAGAGATTTCTCTGCAAGGCCCTAGGGCCAAATTCATTCTCGATTTAAATCAGACCAGCAGAACTGAAGTCAATAAAATGCCACTGATTTATACCAGCTCATATTTATTGCTATAGCACCCATGCTTACTTCCATGCCCCACTGTAATAATTTTCCACCATTCATTAGGTGCATATATAAAAGCTGACAGAAAGCACAAGCCAACTGACTGCTCTTTGCTGAGCTCCAAATGTCAGATTTCCCTCATTTGCAAACAAGGCCTTGATCTTACTAATGCTGGTGGAAATAAGGATTCCTACAACTCACCCCATGCTGCTCCATTGGGATAAATGAGGTAAAAATCAAGAACTGGAACACAGAGCTACTGTGAGCATTACTGTTTGCACTGCTCTGAGGTGTGTCATGCAGGGAATTTTGGGGCTGGCTCTTTATGTGTTATCTCACTGCTAACTCCAATTCTATTTAATAATGTGAAACCTCTTAGTGACATTTCTAGACAGACTCCCTGTTATTTCCTACTCAGCTGATTTATTTTTTTTCCTTTTATCATTGGTCTGCAGAGATGCTCAAAACTAATTTGCATCAAAATGCCCTATCATGCCATTATTTATGGAAAATTACAAATCCCTACAGTGTCTGATGACAGAATGGGGGATGCCTGGCTGTGTTCAAACAAGTGGTTTGCTGAAAACCAGCGGGGCAGCTGTGAAGAGAAACCCCTGACAGGTCTTTGGTTCAGCTCTCAGAGTGACTTGGTGCTCCCAGAGTGGATTCCTTCTGGAAGGAACCCCCGTGATGGCTCCATGCCACAGCTCACACAGCCCAGGAGGCCCTGTTGCCTCACCAAAGCTCTCTCAGTACATCCCTAATGCTCCTTCCTTGCACAAAGCTTCAAACCACAAACCCTAGAGGCATTTATCCTCAAGGACCAGATCATCTCTCATCTGGTGTAACACCCCCAAGACATGCAAAACATCAGTAGATAACAACTTTGCATGAATTGATTTGGTCAACCAAGCCACTCCTCTGAAACTGAATTCCTGCTGGCATAGCTGTAACCACTCTCCTGTGAATTTCTAGGTTCTTCTCCAGAATCTCCACTGAAACTCAGACTTAATTCATTATGTCCCTGGTAATGTCATAAACAACAGCAAAAAAATCACTTTCAATGTACAAAGGCAGTGTGGGAATATCTACCCAGCTAAGCTGCTTTCTTTCATTATCCTAGTGGGTTGTAACAGTTCAAAGACATAATTTTAACATGTTGATCGTTTATCTTTTACCCTGGCTTCTGCTAATTTTGAAGGAACAAGAAGTTGTACAAGTATAGTGCTATGATTTTAATCTTTCTTCCCTTTTGTTTTCTTTGTTTTCCCTTCAGAGATACTGCTGGAGCTTCATTTAAAACAGGGAGATCTTGTCTTGTATCCCACTGCTGCACAGAAGTGCTCTCAACTACGCATCGTGCGCTGTGCCATTTGATTTCTTAGGCATTTACTACTCTAAATAAATGAAACAAAATTCCAAAAAGTAAATCTGCAACACTTTCAACCTGAAAGTAGTCTTACTTACCTGATGGAATCGTCTTTCACATGGGCTGAAGCACAAAACCTTCGGTCTAAATTCATGAAATATGCATAACCTTCTGAAAATGTCTTTTGTTCCATGCTAGCTGGTTTGTACATGAGCACGTCCCTTTGAAAGACGGACAGATTGTTTGTAAATGAGTGAGTCAGTATGACCGTGAGAGAGATGACTATTCTGGTGACTAAGTGTGGTAAAACACAGCAGGTCAAGGGAAGCCTGAGTTTGAAAAGTCTTTCCCCCCTTTCAGTCCGAGTAGTTTAGACTGAATCAAAACTACAGCCCTCTAGGAGCATTTCAGTACGTGGGGCTTGATTGTGATGAAGTAAATCAGTGTAAGGATGACATAATCCAGCAGTTTGTACAGCAAACCATTATTTTGGACCTGACTGAATTTCTGCTGGAGTTACGCTGATTTCATTGACTTTGTCATTGATTTCAACTTGACTTGAATCAAGGCGTTCATTACTGCCTTGAGATATTATTAAGTTGCTGTGTAAGTTTCTTAAAAGTTAAGAAACTTAAAGAATATCATCTGAGCACAGCAGGTTGCTCTTTGTTCTTATTCAGATACGTATCTCATGTTTTTAAAAGCACTTCACTGCTTGCCTTATTCATGTCTTCAGGCAAGGAATATAATGTATTAAGAAGGGTTGAGTTTAATTTGTTGATTTGCTTGAATGTCCATATCAGCACTGCACTAGAGTAAAAACCCCATACACACAACTGTGCGTTCCAGCATCTGTATTAAATATCAGCTTTTTATTAGTAGTTAGTACCTCTTGTAAATGTCAAAACTTTACAGCTGTCACAGCCAACTTACTGGAAACTTCTGGCAGAAACTTCTGGCTGAAATTTTGTAGTTCAGTATTGTTTGTCTGAAATTGAAAGAAATATATGTACTCTTAATTTAAAGATCAAATGCTTGAATACCCTCTATTTTGTAGGTTGTGAGACAGCTTCTATTGAAGTTTTTCCCCAGTAAGTGTTCTTGATAAAGAAAGTAAGATTAAAATGCAGAGGCTTAAATGAGAACACTCATCCAGCTGTCCAAATAGGCATCATATTTCCAATAGTAATAAATCCATGTTTACCAACCTATACAACTGTTTCCTGAAACACTTCACATGCATAGTTCTCACTAAAGCAAACAGAACTTGTTCTGAGACACTTCAGAGACAACGTCAAATGAATTTCTCTCTACAAGTTTCTGTACTAACCCAGTAATCACTCCTCAAGGCTTTCTAGCTCTGCTGCCATATGGTTTTCTGTGGGGAGAGCATTAGAATTGAACTTGTTTTGTTCACAGGAGCACCCCTCACTGGAACAGACAAGCATATATTGTCAATAATCATGAATGTTCTGCTCCACTCCCCTGACTGCACAGAGCTGACACCTTCACTGAGTCACTCGCTGTGACAGGGCTTCCTTCACATAACTCATTTCTTTAGAGTTTGTGTTGCATTTTTATTCTTCCCGATTGATGTCTGCATCATCATCTCCTCTAATCACCTTAGCTCTATGAGGTCCCCCTTGAGTTCCTTCAAATTCTTCTTAGAATTCATAAAGCAAATCAATATGTATGACTGGGAGATGACTCTGCCACCCTCACCCTTGCAACACATGGCAGCAATTGTGTCATTCTAAACAGCCAGTGTAATCCTGAATACTTAATGCACAAAGTCCTGAAAAGGCACGTGGACAATGGCTTGCACTTGAGCAGAAGGAATTGAAAGGAGCAAAACTATTGCAGAAGGGAGTGAGTCCATAGGAGAGGAGACAGATGCATCAAAGCAAGGGATACATCAATGTATTTATGAGCATTTGTCTGGGATGAGGAAATTCAGCTGTGAAAAAAGGGACTGCTCCTGAAAAGCAGCAACAGGTGGGCTGCCTACACAGATCAAACTCACAGAAAACAGGGGGGAAAGTCACTGGATGTCACTTCTTCTCTGTAAAATCCAGCTGAGGGAGTACGGTGCTCCATCTGGCAGAAAAGGAGTCAGAGCTACAGAGGGCAAATTTTAACTGTGGCTGAGGCATACATCTAAACATAAAAAGCCTTTCATGAGAAAGATGGAATTTAATTTCTCCCTTCTCTTTTCTCTTTCCCATTTATTTTTTTCCTTATTTTTTCTCATGGGAGTGATTTTCTTCATCATTACTGGCTGGTCTGAAAACAGTGAAATATCTAGAGCATTTAAATTTTACCCTTAAGGGTCATGCCATTGCAAAAGGCATTTTACTACTATGATGTGTAACTTTATTTTGTCATTTGTTTAGCTCTAATTGTGATATGGATCATGTTTAATTTTTAAATTTTCTCTTTTTAAATTTTTTTGTACATGCTTGAGGTGAACTAAATGCTCCCCATTTGTCGTTTCTTTGTTTCTACTCTGCAGTAGAATAAGAATTGGAGGACATCACATCCTCTCTAAGATGTCTTGATCATGCTTTTTTTTTTCTTTGATGTATTCTGAGTGTGCCCTTTCTTTTGTCATATGCAGTGCTTTCTTGCAGCAACTTTTAACAATTGTGATTGATTTCTTGGCTTTCCTTTTAACCACAGTCTAAAACTTCTTTGGTTTTCCAACTGCCACCATCCTTCAGCTTCTGTATCTTGACATTTTCTCTAAAGATTTTTTAAATGATTCTCAAGAATCCATGGTTTGATAATTCTTCTCAATGTATCTTTATATACTGTGCTTTAGCTGTATGTAATAATAAAGCACCGAAACAGAAAGCCAAAACTTAATTCAGACTTCTTCATAAATATTAATTTAAATACTTCTGCCTTTCATATTGCCAGAGACGGTGGCAATTTCCATAAGAACAGAAAGCACATCCTTGGCTTCACCTGAAATAATACTGCCATGTTTCTTATGCCTTCATTCAGCTCCTTTTCTTGAGGAAAACCTGAGGTGTCGATCACCAAACTTTATGGTACCACAGAGAGCACATGAGAACTATGTAACACCTTCCTGTGCTCACAAGACTGTTATCAGCATGGCACTGAGGATTTGAGGCAGTTACCCAGGCATCTGCATTTATGGAATGTGCAAACACCTGGGTGTAAGCAGGTGGCACTGCTGGGTGTGCCACCCGTCCCGAGGGACACTTGAGGAACTCCATCTCAGCAAGGCCCATTGCCTCTGAGTTAGTCAGAAATCAATGAAAGGTTTACCAGTGATGCCTAAGGAGGCCGACCTAGAAACAGAGACTAGACAGGAGTGAGGGAATAAAGGTGGATATTTATTTGAAAGGCCTTCAGAGGTACACCCTGGGCAGGCCAAAGGCTACACCCAAGATGGACCCTGAGTCACGAGTTCTTCACACTTTTATAGCTTTGGTCCATTTGCATCTCAACCCAATTTCACCAATTAAACTTTAGCTAATGATGTAATTTCCCCTCAGCTTGCCCCCCTTCTCAAGATGCTGGGTTACACATTTTGGGCCTAGGAGGGGCTGGGTGTCCTTGGAGAGCAGCCTGGAGAGGCTTTGTTCTGTCTGTCTCAGCATGAGAGAGCAGCAGCTCCCAGGCTCCAGGACACTGCAGAGTTACACACTGGGAATACAGAATCCGAAAAATATAAAACCTAAGGCATCACCAACATCCCCTTGCATTATATTCTTCTGTGTGGAGAAGATTTCTCAATTTACAGCACAAGTCCAATATCAGAGGAAACCAGAAATAAAAGGCTCTGCCCAAGACAGTTCTGTGCCCAGTCAGCATCTCATTTCAGTGGTCAACACAAATGAGAAGCATATGTGAATTGTTCCTTGTCCTTTTATTTTGGACAGGGCAAAGTAGCCAGTGTATCCATTTTTTCCAGCATCAAGGAGAGTTGTAAAAACAACTGTGGTATCGCATGAAAATTAGGAAGCAGTTAAGAAGCTGGTAGCAAAGGACAGAAGCCACACAACTTTCTCAGTAGAAATTTATGTGCCTGATAGGAACAATCTCAGGAAAACTCTCACAGACAAGTCAAGTGCAAGTTTTCCCACAGCCACAGGAATGTTCATGATTTTTTTTTTTTTTTAAGGGACTGTGATAAAAATAAGATGTTGTTATAAACTGAGGGTTTATCTCATCTTAATTCTCCTCCTGAATCCTTTGCCTGCAGTTTATTTGCATTTTGTGACAGTTCCTGTGAAACAGGATATTGATTTATTTTAATGCACAACTAAAAAAGGCACGACAAGGAGATGGAGACAAAGAGAAGAAATTAAATATGTGAGATAACCCAAGCATGCTTTGCAGATGTATAATGTTAAGTTCAATGCACAAGTGCTGCTGATACATTGGATTATAAAACTCCAGAGTTCAATGAAGATTTTGGATAACAGAGGAGATAGTGCTTCCTGAGAGCAGTAAGGATGGACTAAGAGAACAGAGTCTCTTCAGTGAAAAGCATCAGTTCCAGAAGAGATAATGGAATGTGGTATTAGTTGGCTGAAGGAATACAACTGGAACTTTGCCTGCTGCTCAGTTTGATTGAAACCCATAGAGGTGGGTGCATTTAACCAGGTGAGAGCTGCCATGAATGAGGTTAAGGCTTTAGAAAATAGTGAAGGAGTTAACTGCAGTTGGCAGGGGTGTCTGATGCATGCACAAATGGATCAATGTTCTTTCCTGTGTCTCCCCAATACCATATAAATCTCAATAGCTGTTGGATGAATCAGCAGAAGAGAAGACCTGAAAAATCAGTTTCTCATTGACTTAGGATCTCCAGGACTTAGTTCTTCTTTTTGCCTTTAGTGTTACTCAATATAGACTATTCGAAAATTAATTGGCAGTCAAATTCAATCCTTTTGGAAGTCTGAGCTTGGTTTCAAAGAAAAAAATGCTCATTTACAGCAAGCATTTGCTCATTCACTTTTCAGCAATTGGTTGCATCTAAATGTGTATAAACCCAACACCCAAAAACTGAACTGAAACTTCCCTCAAGTGTACACGTAGAAGGACATTTCTCACTGAAGACACTACAACATGGAAAGGTAATATTAGTTTCTTAACACGTCTTTTTCTATAACATTTTCCTATCTGGGGTGCTATTTCTGTTTATAAATGTGACGACTTCAAGACAACAAAAGCAGACTGTGTAATGAAGGATCAGTCACCCAAGCAGTGATCCCAGCATCATACAGGTATGAAAAGAGCCTTGGACAGTTGCCAGCATTTAAATAAACATGTGTAGTTATAAAACTGTGCTGCCCTTTTTCTTCCATGACAAAAAGATGTCTAAAACCACTGGTTATATTGTAGATGGTTCAGTTACAGAAAAAAGGCAAAGGACAAAGTTGTCAAATTCTTGGGAGACTGATGTGTCCTTGATATCCATGTGGGGCAAACACGCTGGCAGACAAGCAAAAAGAAAGTTTATGATACACTTCTTTCCCATAAAAGTGTGAGCAATTAAAACATATGTGCCTGTTGAAGCCTATAGTTAGGTTTTCTAACTATGTAAAAGCTATTACTCATCAGCTTCCTCTATGTTATGAACTCAGATGTGAATTTAAAGTGTTTTTTTTAGAATGTTTTGGCTTTGAATACACTTTATCTGACAAAATTTATGCCCTTAAATCCTTAAAAGTTCTGGAGAAGCCCTCCCAGAATTTATCTCTTTCTTATTTCCCAACAGAAGCAGTAAGATGGGCTTCTCTCTCTTCCTTCTGCCACCCAGCATCTCTGATCTCTGTCAGCAGAGTTGCAGCCCCTGACAAAAAAAAGTGACCACTGCAGCCCTGTCCACCACCTGCTGCTCCAGCCCTGAGAGGAGGAAGATGATCTCTGCTGGCCTATTATTTCCTCTCCTCAGATGGGAAAAAGACATGAGGTGTTTCTGGAGAGGAAAAAAAGAACTAATTCTGCTGGGGGGAAGCTGCAAAAATATGAGCCCTAAACATGAATCCTTAGGAAAAGGCTAGAATCCAAATTTGGTTCTCTAATTGTAGGGACCATTGGACAAATCCAGATTTAAGGCCATTGGGGGAAGGAAGGGGCTCCAGGTGACTCTGTCAACAGAGCTGTTAATAAATGATGACTTTCTCAGACACGGGACACGGAGACAAGGAGCTGCCTGCTGCTCATCAGTGCTCTGCTGAGAGCAAAGCATATTTGCACAGACCTTCTCTGGCACTTAGGAAGGGGAAAATTTGGGTTTCTGCTGAAAAATGAAATGCTTTCTTTCCAGATCAGCTGCTGATAGCACTTTGTTCCTAGCAATAAGAAAAAGAGGGTTTAAATATTGACAGTATTTCTTATGTTCTGAATGAGGAGTAAGTGGACACATTCCTTATTCTCCCTTTATCCTTTCCTACTTGAATTTTGCTTTTCTTCACTATGCTTCTGTCCATTTAAGAAGCAAGGAAAATTAATACTTCCTCAGTTGAAGCAATATGCCGTTCCTGATTTAGTACACATTTGCAAATTGTCTATTTAGTTTTATCTCCTTGCTTTCCTAATTCTCCATTTTGTTTGATCTGCAGTACACAGGAGGCTGGTAGGATTACAGGAAGAAAATGAGCTGCGAAATGCAACCTGAGGAGGGTGTGGCAAAAGGGGACTTCACTGGCAAATTGATCCGAAGGGATTATTTTAAAGTCATCTTTTCTAAAGCTCTATTTTAATGAGATTAGACAGATGTCTGATACATATTTGATTTCAGCAACCTTTTAGAGACCCTTGCCTGCCTATGATAACTCTGTGCTGTAAAGGATGCTGCAGCTATGATATTTGCTTTATTTCAGGGTAAATTCCATGGGAAAGTAGGATATTTTAAAGCTGTGAAAATATGTCAAGAAATCAGAAAATACTGATCATAAGGCTTTATAAATATCCCATTTCTTCTTTTTTTTTCCTTTTTACTCATCATTGCAGCCTACAGTTGCAATATCTAAGGAAGTGCTAAACTTTCTCTTATACACGAGACTCATATATTTTATCAGATTTTATGTTTCTGTTAAATCTACAGTAACCTCATTGGCATAATTAATGTTTTAATATAATTATTTTAATTCACTATAGACTCCAGCTGTATTTAAATTGACTTAGATATCTTGGTTGAGATCTTGACTCTGGTGAAGACAGAGGCAAAATTACAATCCCTTAATTTCCCGTCTCTCTAAGTAATACTTTAATAGTCTCAGCACTTACTCAGGCATTTTTTCTCAGCTTTTCTCATGCTTTGCATGCAGCTAAAAGACGAAGTGTGGTGTCCCACTGGATAGCTCTCCATGAAGGGCTTGTCCTGCTGGAGAGGTCCCTGTGACAGCAGTTTGTGGGACACACAAGGCAAAGCTTCTGACGAGGCAAGGCCCTGAAGTTGTTGTTGCCTTCCTTAACTTTGTCACTTCTTTGGATTCAAATGTTTGTTTCTGCACCATGGAAGTTTTGCTAAAGTTGCCGCTGATTTACATTAAAATCCAAGGAGAAGTGTTTTAAGAGGATTTGAAGGCTACCTAACTCCACCATTCCAACATGGAGATAACACATCCGTGCCAGTCCAGCTGAGCTCAGCCTGGTGCCTTTTTAGACAGCAGTCTGGTCCAGGGAAGGGCTTTCCAAAGGATTTCCCACTAAGAATGTCTGCTCCCACCGGGCTGCAGCTCGGAACAGGAACTCAAACTGACTGCAATTAGTCCTGTGTTAAATGTTAATCGGTGGATTTGGCCTCAGGGTTTGCAACCAGATAAGGGTTTTGCACCTATTTCTCACAAAGAAAAGGATCCAGGTAACTCAGAGGAATACTTTTGTTTCTCTCCTTTCTCTTCTCCAAGTGTACTTTATACTGTTTGGCTAAGCAATACGAGACTGTGGGGATAGGAGAAGAAGCATTTCGCAGAGAATTACAGTATTATTGTGCAAAGACAGAAACAAAATAATCCCATCTATTTATTTAAATTTTAGTCTTCCATGTTTTTACACAAGACTGAACTCGAGGTGAAACAAGTGGTCCCAGAACAGTGGTCTTGATTTGCTTCACAAATGACACAGAAGAGCCCCAGAGGCAGAGACAAAACAGGAGATGGGCTGAGGGGAGGTTTCAGTCTAATTAGTTATGCTTAATGTACTTCCAAATTTAGTGTGGGGTTCAGCTCTTCCAGTTCACCTTAAAAAGGTAATGGGGCCCTTCTAAGCTGCCAGAAAAGATTTGGCCCTGGCACTGAGGGGCCTCCAGTGCAGATTTACTTGTATCATTAGAAAAGCCATTTCCTTTTACGTGTGAGCCTAATGAAAGTACACTTAATTTGTAATTTTGTATAATTATAGATCTTGATGAGACAGATGAATGTGAATTCAGTATCAGCTTGTGAGTTCATCATTCCTTGTATCATCCATTTCTCAATTATCTCAAATGGTTGTCTTGAAGAGATTTATATCTTCTCATTTTCCTCCTAACCCATGGAACAGATCCTTGCAGATCTGTACCAGTGATTTCTCCTAAGGAGACCAATTTGTGACCCACGACAAGTTTCTGAAGGTTAGGCTTCTAAAATACTTCCAGACTATCTCAAATGGATAGAGGAGAGCCATCCTTCCAGCTCATGGTATTCCCACTGTTTGCTTCCCACTTCCAGAACAGCCAGATACTCCAAGACTGATGCCTTCTCACCTCCCATTTCCATCCCCTTCGCTTCTTTGAAACCCTGCTCAAGACCAAATTAAACCTCAATAATACAGGCAATTGTTTCTTCATACACTTCTTCTTTTTATATATACATTAGTATAATTTCCTAAATGTCCTGTGGTGTTTTCCAGGTCTCAGCTTTCTCTTTTCAACTTTCCTCTTTTGTCCTCACAGACAGTTCAATGGCAAAGTGTGCTCCACCCTGGGTTTTGGGCTGTATATCACAGCAGCCTTCTGGGTCTCTCCTTGCTCCTCTTATTTATGGTAATCTTTTCCTCATGGTCATTTTTTTTCTTTTTTTTTTTTTTTATTTTCTAAACTGCTTAACCTACTCCCAGAGGTGATACTTAGAAGATGACTATAAGGCCTAGCAGTAAAATTAAACGTGAGGCATCCTGGGGAGGGCCTCCGTGCATTTCAGAATTTCTTGCTGAATTTGTTCCGAATTTGTTCTTCAGGAAGCTAGATGTATCTGAAAAGAAACATGTTCTGGACAAAGACCTGCAGTTCCTCTCCCTCAATTCTCCCATTAGGAAAGCAGCTATCTGAATAATTCAGATATAAATAAAATTTTCAAAAATCCCGCATTTCTAACCTCTCTTTCACCCTTTACATGGTCATCTCCCAATACTCAGGGCACGGATTAATTTCCATTGCGGAATATGGAAAAAGTAAGCCCACATATTATGGTGTTTTTTCTGTGCTCATTCATCTTGCTGACTTTCATCTTGAAAGCCTTCAGGATTAACTGAGAACGTTTCTTTTTATTTTTTTTTCCTGCTAAGGTGATGGAGGCAGCAGCCTTAGTAGAAACAAATTCTTTTCCATCAGAAGGAGAAGGGTTCATAACACAGCTCTCTTTATCATCCTCCAAAATAAGAAATAATGCAGCTGCTTCGTCTGTGTGGTGGTTTGAAGAGACTGAGTTGATGGACAAGGTTTTAGACCAATCGCTTCTCACGATTTTACATATAAAAGGACCCTGATGAAAGGAAGTTGCTCTCTTCTTTTCCGGTCCCTGAGCCGGGAGGGGTGGCGGGGCCGGAGCCTCCGGGCGCGGGGCGAGCGCGGGGCTGGGGCAGCGGCCCTCGGGCGGCTCCAGCGGCGGCGGCGTCACCTCAGGACGGGGGTCTTTAGGCACCACAGGCTCAAGTATTGGGTCTTTGCTGCTGTCCTGGCTCTTCTCTTGGCTCCTTTCTAGTCCTGATATTTTGGGGACAGCTGGGCCCCTAGCACCAGGGTCGTCATTGTCAGCAAGTGCGCCAACTCCCAACTCCTTATCTGCAACAACAGCAGAGAGAAGATGGTTAAACATGAGCCAGACAGGCAAACCCAGAGCCACTGCTGGGCCACTCACACTCCGGGCAGTTCCATTTTGTTTCCACCAAGAACTGCCCAGGCCAATGTGAAACTGAATCAAATCCATCTGCTCCAGTAACTCTCCTCAAAACAAACCACCTGGCAGAGAAGTGAGACCCTGTTCAGCACNTCCTTAAAAAGACACCCCATTCTTAGTTCATGATAGCAGTTGTGGGAAAACTGCAAAGTTCATGAGAGAGAGAGATATTTCACAGCAGCAGATTTTTTCTTTTCTCCGGGCGGGTCTGTTTGTTAGTGACAGTTTGAAACACCACACTGGAGCAGAAGAAACCTCTTTTTTCTTTCAAATATGAATGAGACTTAAAGACTGCAATTCTGACCTGAAATCATATCTTATCCTTTGTGCAAGTATGGAAATTATTAAGGGGAGGTGCTGGGGGGAGAGGTGCTGGGAGGAGAGGTGCTGAAGGGAAAAATGGAGAGTTTGTTGTAATCTTTACCATTCTTTTATTACCTTTAGTTCTGATAGTAATAAACTTCTTTGTATTCTTTAAAGTTTTGAGCCTGCTTTGCCCTTCTTCTAATTCTTATCTCACAAAAAGTAAAAGATGCAAACTAAACCACCACAGTCTGCCACTCTGAAATGTTCAGAACCAGTCATGCTTTGTCATTACAACACCCACCATTATCTGCTAGACCAGAAAAGTATTTCAGTGCTCTTGTGATAAATATTTTGGTTATGAGTACTGTTCATTTTGCCCTGTATGATGTAATTGAGTTTCTTTAAACATCCATAAATTGTCAGGTACTCCAGATATCTATCAGCATCCTACCTGTTTATGAAAATGCTTGGATAATTGTTTCCCTAAATTTAATAAACATCGTTTTATGAAACACTTGAATAAGCAGTGTTTAGAGATGTGCAGATTTAAACAGGTGAAAAGACAGAAAA
The DNA here is from genome assembly GCA_013397055.1 of Pachycephala philippinensis. Classification (NCBI taxonomy): domain Eukaryota; kingdom Metazoa; phylum Chordata; class Aves; order Passeriformes; genus Pachycephala; species Pachycephala philippinensis. The sequence continues at coordinate 22,844 of VWZT01007593.1, read as the reverse complement.
TAAAGGTAAGGCAGATTCTATCTTACAGTGCAAGAAAATACAGAGGTGACTTTCCATCACCCGCTGATCAATCCTTATTGTATTGCAAATGCTGAAGTAGTTTTGTTCGGTTTTATGAGCAATGAGCTGGTTACTCAACTCTGCAAAAAGGCTGAGCAAACATAAGGAGGGAGCCGTGCCTTTTCCAGGCAGAACTACTTGACAGGACTGGCCTTGCCCTGTCTCAGAGAAACTGTGATTGATGTAAGAATAACCTCGCACAAAAACCCACAGCATCACTCTACACTTCCAGCAGCTCCTAGGAAAAAAGGTTTCCCATTCTACTTAAGAATGAGGTGGAAATTATATTTCTCAGGCTCTTAGGGCAAAAAGATTCCCCAGGGGCTCTCATAACTCAACTTTATTGCTAAATATTTTCATGTTTGGATGGTATTTAGAGGAAGTTCTCATGAGAAGAAATTGTGAGCCTTTCAGTGCCTGATTATCACACATTGACCTGGGTGGGATCTTGCCCTTGCCAATGAATGTGAACTTGCAAGTGGGCAAAGGCTTGTCATCACACTCTCACCTGCCACAGAAGTTTGGTGTAGATGATTTCTAGCTTCAGATGTCTTAATTTAAAAATGCTTGAACAGAAATGAGGCATAGTTCAGAGAGATACAAATACTGCTTATAAGTACGGCTACATAAATGAATAATTACCAGAACAAAAAAAATTAAAGGGAAACAGTATGAATTTTGAATGAAGTTTTCATTATAAGGTAGACTATAAATATCAATATAGCTTTTGTAAAAAAGGTGTCTACTGAAGTGTTTCTTAGCTTAGTAGTAATTCTTGGATATACCTGTCTGAAAACTTATCACGGAAAACATTTCGAAGGAGAAAAACTTGAGGCTGGGTCCATGGTTACCACATTTCCATGATTCTTCTTTGGGCAAATCAATCCAACTTCCGCCCTCTGGCACATTATCTGCTCCTCTTCTCTGCTGCAACCCTGATGATTAAACAGAAGCAGAAAAGGAAAAAAAACCTCAAATAATTGTTAAAAGAGGTGGTGTAGTTCTTGAGAATTGCTCAGACACCTACAGCAGTACACAAGCCTAGATTTGGGAGCTGGGTAAATCTCCAGCTTCTAAGTGATGTCTCTCTTCTGCAGTAAAATAGATGCATGTCTGAAGAAACAGAATGAGAAGTGATTTTTCCCCTTGAACTGAGAGAAGAACTACTCAAGGAATAAGAAGATCAGCAGAACAAAGAGATTCCATGAATCACAATTTCCTCTGCTTTATTTTCCTTTTTCCATTTATAGAGTGAAATTATCAAGCACGCAGATAGCTTACCTATGTAATGTTTCATTTCATAGGTTTTTTGAGAGAAAGCAATAGAGGAAAAATAAAATAATCATATCCTGCCTGTCATATCATAACTACACCGTAACCTGGAAGATTTAGAAAGAGGAGTAAAAACTGAAATGTTTAGAAGATTGCAATGCATGAACGTGCATGTACAAAAGAAACCCTCGGCTAAGAAGTGATCTTGTTCACTTTTCTTTGTTAAAATCTGGTGCAGACAAGGCGATTTCTAAGTGAAGCAGCAGCAATAATCCTCATCCCCCCAACTGCCATAAATTTTTCCCACATTTGCATAGTAGAAATTTCTTCTGGATTTTCTGACCTCCCCACGGAGCTCATCATATGGATTTCCCTCATTTTAAATAGCTTTGTTTTAGCCTTACATGCAGTGTTCTCAGTATTGGCACACAGTAGCAGCTTAGACTATAACAAGGAGTTAGTTTCTGCTTGTTTCCATGCCTGTTGTAGTCATGGGTGAGGATTAATTATGGCGTTCCTTTCTCTGTCCTCCTTTCCTTTTGAAGCCCATTGTTCCAACTTCTGGCAATGAAGGAAACACTCAGGGTGCCAGCATCACCTCCATTTCACTGTTGCACTGCTCTGACTCTGTTTCCAGGAGCTCCTTATTCCATCTCTCAGCCGCCCAGGGAAGATGTTGGAGAGCAGAGGGAGGGATCTGGGAGCCACAGAAACTCTTTCTGGAGAGGCAGAACTTGTTGGGTAATTCGGCCCCATTTTGTGGGGAAGTCTCACTGCTTCCAGTGACGTGGGGTTCATACTGTTCTGTAACTTTATACCTCAAACTTTACACCTTCCTCAGGTAAAGGCTGGGAAGATCATTTGAGTTGCCTTTAACTTAATTTCTTTAGTCCAGGCTTTAGGAAGGAAGAAAAAAACACCGATGGTTGTTTGCATCAGCCAACTCAGTTAACAAATCCCATTTTGACATGATAGACCTCTTTGCTCTGAAGCACACTCCTACTCCTTTTTCCCTTACTTATTTATATAGTGCTTGGGTTTTTCCCTTTTGGTTTGTTACCAGAAAGTGAAAAAAAAAACAAACAATTTAAAAGCCCAGTATAAAAAAGTCACGTCTAGCATGAGATATGACATCATTGCTATCCTGAAGTCAGCTTAAACCTGTCTTTCTCTTGAAACAGTGGGCTCTGGAAAAAGCCCTCAAGCCCAATATTACTTTTAACTTTTTTAATCCCCACTTGCTTTAGCACAGATCTGACAAAATGTTCTGCTAGTGCTGAACTCACTGTTATTGAATGATTGATTGGCAGAGTTCTCCTGTCTGAGAGTGTGGCTGCTGCTCGGCCTGGGCGCCTTCGACTGGAAAAGGACCCATGAATTTAAAGATGCTTTGCTCTCCAAAGAGCCTCTTTATTACCCTGCAGCTCTTCTGACACTTCAGAAATACAAAGTCAAGTTTCCACTCTGCCTCTTCACTGTTTGGAATGATTGTTTTGTTGCATTTTGGCTGCACAAAGGATTGCAGTTCAAAAGTAGCAGCAACTCTGTTAAATGGTATATAGTTGTTAATGTACACCCTTGGGCACTGGTGTCCCAGAGCACAGAGATGGGGAAAGCTGGGATGGCAATGGCAGTGAAGCTGGGCTGAAGATAGATCTTTTACACCTCAAATCCTCAATGAAGCCTTGGCAGTGGAACCAAAGGAATGTGTGATTTATCTCAACCTCAAAAAAAGGCTTCATTTATGACAACAGGATCTGAACTGAATTTTGCTGGGGGCTTGGGCTAAAATCCTGTTCTGCTTTCATCTCTTTTCTTCCACATTGCTATTGCCATAAACTATAGTGACCTCAAAGATGTGAGATAGGAAGATCACCTATGGCACTTCAGAAGAATATCTACTTCCTTTCTTCTGCAATAACCATTGAAATGGATGCTTGAGATTCATAGAAACTTTCTTCAAGTCCATTTCCACACAGAGCCATCCCAAATGCCAGCTGCTGCATTTGTGCCAGAATGTTTAATAGATTTAGCAGTGAAGCACATATAAAGAGGTGGGAACTGAGCTTTTCAGGATTCAATCTAATGCAGACCTGTCTTTATGAACTGGACCATTTAGCTTCTGTGTACCCCCTCCAGAAGCAAAGTATGCTAAAAGAAGTTTTTCAGTGCTGAGATTATTAATTTATGACTAGCACCTCTCATTCCATAAGCTATCAGCTGCTATTTAAAAGTACTTTAAGTAAATATATATTCCACTCATATGTATTCAAATTTTGCTAATGCAGAGCTACTGTCACAGTGGTTAGTTCATCCATTATTTACATTAATAACAATAAAAAATATTATTCTTCACCTTCAGCATAGCCTCTATTTACGTATTTTTAAAAGTTTGGCAAATGTTAGCCCTTACACAACCCTAAGTCTGGAAAATGTTATCATACCTGTGAAGAACGTGAATGCCAAACATAGTAACTTCTTCAGAAGCTGCTCAATGAGATATCTGATATTTTCTAGCTTTTTGTCCTTCCTGATAGGCATTATATTTTATTGACTTTGAAGAAGCAATGAAAAACTGGAAGTAGAAAATACAAACCAAGGTTGTTTATGTGTGGCAGAATAAAAGGAAAATCTGAGTGAGGCAGACTACAGCTTAACTGGAGCTTGGCAAGCAACAGAGGATCGGTGATCCTCTGTCCCATGACAATACTTTTATTTTCAAATGTCTTTATCAGATACAGCACTGAGAAACAACACAGTGTGCGTAGGCAGGCTAATGAGTTCATTAGTGAGATTCATCATTACATCAGTACAGTACCCGAGCTTCTGCTGTTATCCACCCAAGAAAACTAATTCAGTTAGATGGGGATTTTTTTTTTTTAATTAGGATACAGCTTTCACCTTTGACCTCATGCTTGATAAGTCACATTTTAGAGACCATTGGTGAAGAAGAGAAAAGAATATACATTGTTGATTTAGGTATTTAGCAATGCTAATGATCTTTTCTGGAACTGGGAAGAGACATCAGAAAGAATGGTTTATGCTGCCATGTTTTTGGTAACTGGAAAAACCCCATCATTTTTCATTTAAATTTTTCCTTGAAAAATCATGGCTAGATGTCATGTTTTGCACTAACTCCAGCTGCAGTTTATTGCTCTCTGATAATATTTTTGATTTCAAGCTGTCCAGTTAGACCTTTTTTACTTCTTTCCTAACATTTAATGGAAATACACAATTCTTTGCTGGTTTATTCTCCTCTTGCTTTAGTTCTCTGCCATCTTTGCACAGGTCCTTCACCTCCTGACACCCCAAACAGACCTATGACAGGCTGAAAGAATGGCAGTCCTCTGCAACGAAAACCATCAGCGATATCAGACTCCTAAGCTACTTTTTCTTTTTGTTTTTTCTTTTGTTATAAAATCTTTCTCAAGAGAATGATGGTATTGCCACCTAGCCTATTTCAATGTTGAGCTCTGAGGTCGTACACTCCTTTACAGCATGCTCAGAAAAAACCACACAGGCCCAAGAAAAGTGATTAGAATGTTCTACCACACAAAAGATTTTGATATAAGTATTTGCAAAAGACCAGAGCTAGAAGACTGAAAGAGAACAGGATACAAAAGAAATGCCTTGATTTTAAAACCGTGTTTCAATAAAACAAAACTCTGGTTGAACATAATTTTGGAATGCTGAGGTGCTGTGATAAATGGAGGACTCAATTCTGTTTCACATGAAGGAAAGGGAAACAAATTCTTTGTAAAGCACTTTATTAAAATGCTGATTTTGACTTTTGCCTATGACGGGGCAATCTGTAAGAGAAAGTAATAAGGCAGTGAAGCTTTGAATTTTAATATCTCTCTTCCTCTTCTTCCTTCCCTCCATGTTTTTCTCCCCTCCCTTGGTTAATATAGAATTGGATGACTGTGACTCAAGCACATATAAAATTAAAAGGCTTGCACAAAATTAAAAGGCTTAGCCTTGCCTGCTTCTTTATTTACCCGTGGAACTCTATACATAAAAGCCTCAGTAGTCCCAAGAACAGGTTCTCTGAGAGTACCAGTGGTGTGGCTATGTGACTCCTCCAGAAAATTGACTTGAATTGATGTTCTTCAGTCATTGTATAGGAAAACCAATTTGAAATAGATTTCAAATTAAACACATTACACTTGGCGTAATTTCCTGATGTCTATTTCTTCTTAGTAGCTCATGCTTTGTATTACAGGTATAATGTCCCACAGAAGTGGCCTCTAGTGGATTTAGAACAAAACAAAGTAAGAAATATCTTCCAAATTGTGTATTCAGCAGGATATTTAAATTGAAGGAATCGATTTTTTCCAGTCAAGTGTCACACTAAAAGCAAATCCAGGAAGATAATTGTGGTAAAACAACCAACCAAATAAACGAGCAAAGAAACAACCCTGAAGACTCTGGGCAGAAAAACTTCATTGACATTAATAATATTCAATTTTAAGATCGCTGTCTAGGGACTTCAGCACAGGAATGGATTGTTGTGGCAGAAGTAAAGAAAACAAAAGCGTGTGGAAGAGGAGCATCCCAGGATCTTACGGTCCTGGCTTCACCAATGACTTGGTGTATGACCTTGGATAAATCACTTGTCTGATTGCATCTCAGGAAATCAGCTGGAAAACGAGCATAAAGCCTGGCCTCTCCGACAAGCTGCTTGGAACAAACTGAGATGTGCTCCTGTGACAGCCCTAATTGATGTGTATTTCTTTAGATGGAGGATTGCCTAATGGGTACCTTGTGGGAGAAGAGGAAGAATAACCCAACATGACAGATGCAAAGTGCACCTGTATTCATTTACTGCATAAAAGGTTACAGTTCCTGCACATTTAAATTAAACTGCGCAGAGGATAAGACAGCAAAAGATGGTTTTCTAACTTATTTTCTGCAAATTCCACAAAATAATAATTAGATTTAAGTGGTTAGTAAAAAGTTCAAAATTAAACTGAATTTTATCCCAACGTGTTCCTCATGCCAAAAGTCATAATCTGTATGTGGATCAAAATGTTTATCAGATGGACACAAGAAGTGAATGTGAACCATCTGGCACATGAAGCCTTGCCTCCTGATTTACCCAATTCAGCTCAATCCTAACCCAGTCCACACACATCACTGACATTGCAGGCTTGATCACCCTTATCATGAATGAAATACTAGTTTTTGAAAAGAACTGGGGAGCTGAAAGAAGAGGAAAGGACAAAATTGATGCGATGGCTGACTAGGTGCTAAGAGGTTTGGGAGTTGTTGGGTTTTTTTTTAATTTCAAGTTTTGGAAAACTTAAAATGAAAGAATGCACCACTTATGTAGGTGAGCATATACAAGAGTTAAAAGCCCCACAATAGACACTGTGTTGCTGGTGGCTCCTTAAACACTGATACTTTACTTTGTTAAGCTCTGCTTCTCGGAGCAGGCGTGTGGATGCAACTTGGCAGTTGCTAAGGTGACAATCATTTGGGGGAAACAGGAGAGTAAAACAGACTTATAAAATGTACATAAAATTGACGTGAAATGGCAACAGCTTCTCTAGCCTTACAGTAACTTCCTGTGTGTTCATGGATACACACATCTAACATGAGTGTTTCCATCTCCCAGGAATTAACTGGTTATGTGTTTGTTTAGAAGATGAATGGCAGTGCTACTTGTTTAAGAAAGAAAAACATGGGTTAATGAAGGAAATGTACTTTTGACTAAAACCATTTAACACAGAGGACACTTACACCCATTCCCTGCCACTGTTTCTTCTCCAAAGGGACGTGCCCCAGCACAGCTTCAGGGGCTGCTGAGGGCCCTGTCGCCTGCTCTTCTCACCCTTGAGCCTGCCTGGGCTCTGGAGCACAGGATGCACTGAGAGCCAGGGCAGTCGTCTTTAACTACTTTTTGTGTGATGGTTTTTCCCCAGACCGGGGCAGTTTGAGTGTGGTGGATACCAACATCCATATCTGAAATAAGGCACATGGAATCACGGAATCACCGGATCACAGAATCACCAGGTTGGAAGAGATCTACAAGATCATCGAGTCCAACCCATGCCCTAACACCTCAACTAAACCATGGCACTGAGTGCCACATCCAATCTTTTTTTAAACACATCCAGGGATGGTGATTCCACCACCCCAGGCAGACAATTCCAAACAGAAATGGGCTCACACTGCACCCCATATTGCCTTCCCATGAGAAAAATACAGGCTGGTTTAACTAATGAAGATATTCTGCAGCTGCTTTAGTTAGCAATAGGCTACAAAGGGCGCACCTTCTATTTTAAGTAAAATTTTAACTGGAGGATGCTTCCCCGATGTCAAGAAATCATTCCTTCACCTTGGAAGTATTTTCTTTATATAAGGCATCTGCATCACTTTTTTGGTACGTGTGAGACATGTAGTGTTGTAGATGATGATAACTGGGAGCTGAACATCTCTTTAAACTATGAGTAAAACATCAAATGTTTAAAAAAAATCAGAAAGAGAGGAAACTCTATTTGCTAACACTTTCTAACAGGCAACAACCCACCATAGTGAGAGCATTTGGGGTGACTGTTCAACACAGGCTTCTTAAAGGCTCAGTCTTCATTTTCTGATAGGAAAGCAGAAAAGGATGGTCACAGTCACATCAAAAACTCAAATCAGATACAAGCACAGATGTTGGCAGCATACAAACTAGGAAAACAACAAAACACTCCAAAATGGCATAAATCTCTATCCAAAACAACAAAACACTCCAAAATGGCACAAATCTCTAGCCACCATTTAAAAATAAACATGTAAAAAGGCCTAGATTTCTCTAAGAAGAGTCACTTAAGCATTCAGTTTTGTGTCAAAAGTCAAGAAAAAGCTAGGAATAGAAACCAGGGTGATTGCTCTAGCAAAGACCCACCACCCAGAGGAGGAATCCAAGGCATTGAGACAACTCAACAAGATGCCTTAAGACAGGCATGATAAATTCCAGTAACAATGTTCACTGAGTGCTTTCAGCAGCTCTCAGATTTTAAGTTGAAATTGAGTCAGAATTTTCACACTGGTGAAAGATCACTTGCATTGCTGTGTATGTTTCAATTTTAGGAAAAGCAGAGGGGAAAATGCAAGTCTTCAGGCTAAACACTTCCCAGATGTAAGATTGTACTTGTCCATAATAATAAGCATTACACTAGTTCAGACCTATTTTGTAAATGTCTTTGAACCTGTGTCTATCTGCAGGGTAGGAAAAAAAAAAAAAGAAAGGAAAAAGAACTAGGCAACTTTCAGCATAGAAAGATGGTCATAGCTAAAAAAAGCCTCTGTGAATCCAACTTGTATCCTGAATATCCTAGGGGAATCAAGTTGTGTCTAGTGTTGTCAATCTTGATTCCCTGCCTGCCTGTCTGTGCTCTCAAACAGTGATTTCTAAAATGTGAGCCCCACTGGCAGGCTCTGGCTGGGGCTGCCAGGGAGCCAAGTGAGCAGCTCTGCTGTTTGCAGCAGGACTTGTGCCCTGTGGCCCGTGCCCAGCGCATGGCAGGAGGTCACGGCGGGCAGGGAAGGGAAGGGAAGGGTGCTGCCCACTCTGTCCGGGGAAGGAGGCAGCAAAACTCCATTTCCTGTAGTGTACCCTCCCTCTGGCACTCAGAGCACCAGCGATGTGCTTGCTGGAGAGAGGCATCAGCAGTCCCAGTTTTCAGCACCCAGCAGCTTGCCAGAGGGCAGTAGTTTGGAGATGCAGCTGGGAAAGATCCACCCTGCTCTTTTTGTCCAAGTTCATGTTTTTAACCTTACAAACTAGAAAGGTTGGGCTTTTCCTTGTGTTTATATGAATGTGAATGAGGCATCTGCCTCATGAAAACACAAGGACCATTAGCACAAAGAAACCTGTCTTACACTGGCATTTCCTCTGTGACAGAGATTTTGTCTTTACTAGAAACCTTGCTCAGTGTCCTCTGCAAAGCTTTTCCTGTCTAGGAGAGAAGCCCAGGGTACTGCATTAAACACCCGATTTCATACCTGATAGGGCCTCTCTCTCCCTGGGAATTTACAGCTGCTCCTCATGACAGGCACCAGGCAAAAAAA
>VWZT01007593.1:0-13434 GCA_013397055.1 Pachycephala philippinensis | reverse complement strand
AAGTGAAAATGTGTGTGCACATGGGGCAAAATCCTCATCTGTGATACACTGATGAGTTTATAACCACACAGTAAATCTCAGAGCAGACAAAAGCTGTCATTCATTACTCCCGCTTTGTCTATACTTTTCTGCATTACATTTTAATACCATTCCTGTCCATGAAAAGAAAAATCATGGGGACCATTCACATACATTCTTATCATCAGCAGAGGGGGAAATCTAGGACACGAAACAGTGCTCCAGAAGGATTTCACTGCATGAATTTACAGGTGTGCAAATGAGGAAAAACCACCCAGTTAAAAGTCAGTGATATTAAACATAAATCAGCTGACTAAAACCTGCAAGACAGATCAGTATTACAAGACTAATTTAGCAGCCCGAGCAAACTGACGGCAGCAGACAGACGTCACAGCAAGCCTGGGACACAGAGTCCTCAGGATACCTTAGGTTTGGTCCAGGATATAGCCTGGCAGTTCCTCACCCTCCTAATGATCTCTGAGTCACCATAATCAAATCCAAGTAACTCATTAAAACAGCACTTGGAGACAGCCAGTGTGCCCAAAACCACCTGCAAATGGGAATTTATTTAGGCTAAATCAATGTGATTCAGTGAAGTGTGTGCTGGCAGTCTCAGGGGGGACTTTCAAAACTTGCCTACCTCAGATAATTTTTTCAAACCTACAGCTGCTACTTTGGCATGAGCAATAAACAGTCTAGAGTGATTTAACTGTAATCTAAACATAAATTTTATTTTTGGGACAAATGGGTGAATGGCAAGAAGAGAGTCACACAGTACAACAGTAATTTAGTATTATTTACATAACTAACAAAGCTTGTCCTGAGGTTTTGCAGCGGCACCTTACAAGAACAGTCTACCAGCTGTATTCTGTTTTACTTGAAATCTCCATGTTGACTTAAATGGAATTTCTGTTCCATGAAACAAGCAGAAATGGGTGTCCTCCTGAAGGAAAAGAGACACTTGTCTCCTAGCCAGAACAAGTAAATCAATGTTCAAACATGCAGAGTGTCAGGGGAAACAAAAGGTTAGCTGGGCTGAAGGGCCTCGGGGTTGCTGGGCATCCTTTCAGCAGGACTGGTTTTTACACCAACATTTGGCAGCTTGCACTCTGTTTTAGGGTGAAAAAATGGACTCTTACAATACCTCACTAGGTAGGAGCATAGTGCATGGAAAGAAATGAATCCTGTGCTAAATTCAACCTGAGCCTCTGGCAAGTGAGCCCGACCCTCTTGAAATTATTGAATTCGCTAATGGGATCCCTCTGTGTGAGGAAGGAGATAAATATCCAGACCATTTATCACAATCAGATTATTAAACATTTAACAGTGACATTAAAGGGGACGATGCACAGGCCAATGCCCAGATCAGAACTGGCAGCCCCAAAGCGTGTTAGCAGCCCAAATTGCTAAAGCCTCAGTCTGGAAGTGCTAATCACAGAGTGCTGGGCTGGGTGTCTGGTGAAAATGAACATCCATCGCCCCAGGCCTCGGGGCTGCAGTTTGACTGTTCAACACTACAGAAAAGCACTCAAACAGAAAAAGCAAACCAATATTCAGGAGAGCTCTGCACAAAAGCTCAGATCCTTGACACAATCACTTTGTTGTGCTGCCATCCTTATTTTTAGCACATTTTGATAGGATAGACTTTTCCTTTTTGTCTCAGCCTGGTGACAGTTAATTAAATAAACGTTTCGCTGGATCCTGATTCATATTTTATGTGATGAACTGATTCAAAGGAAAAACCTGTTTGAACTGCAGTGGGTAGATGGGCGTGGGGGTAGAAGCCCTTACATAAATAATCACATCATTTTGTGTATCATCACTTAGTATTTCTCGTCCTCTCTTCAGCTCTCTCTGATATTTCCTCTCTAGATGTCCGTTCTGTTTGTTTTGTTAAGTTGACACATGAACAAATCAATCTGTCTGCTACTCAGAGCAGCTAAGCCCTACGCATCTGTGTTCCTGAAAGCCGAGGAAAAAACAAGAGGAAAGAAAATAAATTTCTCATAGAGTGCGGGAAGAAGATTTGTTCCTTTTTTTCCTGGCAATTCAGTTAAACCCTGAAGGGCCATTCATTAGGTTCTGATATTGGATTTTGGACCAGAAAGGCTACTAATTGGAAGCACCAAATGCTGTATGATCACTTACGTGCCTTGACCTCAAAAGGGAAATCAAATACATCCTTAGAAATAAATAAGAGAAGACTTACTCATTGCACCTCTGAGGATAACCACCCACATATTCTGTGGAGCTCTGCTGAGTAACTGAAAGGACAACGGGAGGCTGAAGGAGAACTGGAGCTTTTCTCAAGCCTTCATGACCCAAACCCTAAAGAAAGGAGTGAATGTGACAGCCTGTGCAGAAGGAGTGGGCAGGAAGATGTTTTTATCATCTTCCCATCTCCATGAAGAACCAGAACAGACCCTGGCTAATTGGCCACCTCTAACCCTGTGGCTACTATGTAAAAAAAAGCAGGAAAGAAAACGTTATTCCAAGTAATGACTCAATTGCAGTTACGTGACTTTTATCCTGAGTTTTAACATTTCATGTGGCTGGCAATAGGGAAGGCAGCAGGGAATCCCTGATGAGCTAGTGAGAGTGGATTAGCCTTTCCTGGACACCAGTGGCTTTTTTCCTGCGCAGAAAATTCTGATTCCTGTTTATCATTATAAATAGTTTTAATGTATATTAGTTAGCAACAACGTGGCAGGTAGCAGAGGAAAATCTGTGTGACAAAAATGGCAAAAATGCAATGGGTTTCAATGATGAGGTAAACGATACCTTCAAAGACTCAAAGATTTTAAAGCACAGGATAAACTTTAGTCAGTAAGTTCTGGAAAATTTAGGCCACCAAACTTTATACAGTCGCTTCTGTAATGAGCTTAATAACTTAAAGATAAACTAAAGCATTTATTTTATAGAAAGGCCAGTCTTACAGCTGAGAGAAAATTTACTGCATCACTTGGAAAGTTCTGCAATTACAATTATCCTCATTATAAAAATGTGTTCCTCCTCATTATTTAGGTGCTGTTGTTGAAAGCTTAATGGCTCACACGCATTTATATGGGGAAAAAATAAACAGTTTATTATGAAGTATGGAACTACGGCATAATGTTCTCAAAAATTAGTTCAATTTTAATGAGGCTGCAGAAAAAGTAAGTTATGTGTTCATTTTTGTTCTGGCTAGGTGCTGAAATGCAGCTGTAAGGGCTGTTCCAACCCAAGCAGACAGGCTGAATTCTCACACAAACCCCTGCTCTCTCAGGAGACAACGATCAAATTTTCAGTAAGACCTTTGAATCTTTCTGTTGAAATCCTTGGGCTGTAGGCAGATCCAAACCAACCTACTTTTAAACCAAGTATTTAACCTTGGGGGGCTTATTTGATATGAAACACAGCTGCTTTTCAGTTTCTAAGTTGACCAAAAACTATGCATTTTAAATCTACCTTGGGCTTTTGAGTTCACATACAGAAGCAGTTGAAAATGCTAGCGTAACTCCATATTATTTTCCTAGAGGATTTTGTCAGGAAAAGTTTATAAATTCAGGACAGCCCCTGAATTTCCACACAGTTTCCATTTAGTTTTCACGTGAGCCTTTATAAATTGTCAATATTTACCTGGCGAGAACAATTTTACACAATGCCAAAAATGAAAATGGAAATGTAACTTACTATTGCAGCAAAACAAAATGGTTTTCATGATACTGGATTGAAAAAAAAAAATTAAAAATAAAAAACAGATTGAACCTAAGCCAACATTTTGTTTCACTGCTTCACTTCATATAAATAAATCTGTGCCAGAGGAATAAGATTGCTTAGCATCACTGGAAGCTGAACAGATGCTCATTTCTTTGTGATTCTCAGTCCATCTCTGTGGAACCTAAATTTCAAGCTGATACTAAAACCTGCTACTGATAACTCCTTCTTGCCACTCTCCACTTCCCAAGGCTGTTTTGCACTTGGAGTAAGGGTTCTTTGATTAATGCATGGACATACATTCTTCTAGTTTTCTCAGATTATTTTCAATTTCTGCTTTGTGACTTTACTCCCAGCTGAGATTTTCACAGGGACAGTTAAATTTCAGCATCATCCCCCCGGTTTTAAGTTGTTGAAATAACCATCTATTCAAGATTTGCAGTAAAAGGAAAATATCACAAACACTTTTGAGCTCAGAGCAGGGCTTAGAGATGCATTTCTGTGCTCCTGGACCTTTTTTAACAGTTCCTTGTAGTCTGGGAAGAAAAGTGGGATGGATGTTTGTGAATAGCAGAGAACCTGCAACTCCTGCAATTCAAGCTTTTAAAAAAAATAAGTCATATGTGCAAGGTTTAATCAGAATGAATTCTTGCAGCTGACCCTGGGTATGTTTTCTTTACAACCTCCCTATAATACAAGATGTCGATCGAGGTAGGTCAAGAGTCAACATTTATTCAGATTCCAAACCAAAAAGGGCAAAGCAACAAATTGCTGTTGAACAGGTAGTGACTTGGGACACATAAAATGCTGCCCTGAGTATTGGAATGAGTAAAAAAAACCCCCAAATCTAAAACCTGAGGCAGTTGTATCAAATTTAGCTATTCTATCATTTCCACCAGTATTTTTCCCCATTTTCATTTGCTATATAAAACACAATCCAACAGTGAGCTGGCAATAGACTGGGTTCAGTCTTCAAAAACCTTGGATATCAGTTATGGATTTTCTCCTTTCCCTCTTCTGGGACACACAGAGATCCCTCTCAGCTTTCCCTTCTCAAAATGCTGAGTCAAGAAAAAAGATCATACTCAAGATTAATTCTTCATAGACAAGGTGAAAACTATATGCTTCAAATTAAAATCTACTGCATAATATATCAATAATATAAGATTAAAAAAACAGGTTCACAGTTCGAAATTTTTTGTTACGGTGGAAACTGAGGCTCCATTTAAAGGTTCTGGTTTAGGATGCAAAGAAAATTATTAGGGTTTTTGTGTTGTATTTTGACCAAAGTTCTGTATATAACAAACAGTGTTCCTAATTTCAAGGCAGCAGCTCGCTCGCAGAACCATCTGTAAGTTCTAAAGATTTCCTTAAAGCGTTTGACGTAAGTTATACCTCAGCAAAGGTCAGCTCTCCCTTTAAGACTATTGAGAAGGTTAATTTGAGCAGATGAATCCAGACTTCACCCTGAAACTCAGTTGACATTTTTAGATGAAAAGTGAGTGATGGTAGGAAGGGAAAGAAATCAGTCTCAGCTGCTTCTGTTCAGTCACCAGGGAAAGCAGAACATTAAAACCCCAAACTCCTCAATTACTCTGTCCATATGAAAGTTGGATTCTGGAGCTCAGCAGCTTCAAAGAATTTGTTTTTCACACTGTAGCAATAGTCCAGTATAGATTTCAGTGGCCAGCTGGGAGAAAGAGGGAAGGGGAGAAGGTGTCTTTCCCAGCAAAGGTGGGAGCCTGGCTAACTGTGGAGTGGGACAGTCCTCACACTCTGCACTGAGTTACATGTCAAGGGCAGAGAAACAAGGATCTGAAAATGTAAGGACATAAATGTTGGAAATATTCTCTCACTGAAAGAAACAAGAGACATAATCTCTGTGTGTACACATGCACACACACATATATGTGTAACATAAATCCACACACACATACAGACATGTAAAGGAACTCAGCTGAGAATTCCTGAGAAACACCTGTTTGCCACAAGACAAATAGGAACATTTGAGTTGCCATTTTCACCTACAGTGCATAATCCACTTTTGCAGTGCTGAGTAATTTTTAAGCAGGCACTCTGCCACTCCAGCAGATGGGTAAGAGCACAGCCATGCCAGCCAACCAGCCTGTCCCTGAAGTTTGGGACTCCCTTGCCAGCTCCCCATCCCAAAATACTTGAACAGCATGCACTGTTTCACCTCTGGCTAGTGGGGATGTGTCACTGCCTGAATACGGAGCATGGGCAAACTTTTGAAATTCCTCAATCAGCAGAATAAAATATCTGTTCTGGGAAATAAATCCACCAGGGTTTGGATTTTCTGTGAAAGTAAAACAGGAGAATAAGCTCCATGCAGTGTTACATGCTACCTGTGATCTGCCAGAGGGTTCACACCGTTGTGAGGAAGCAGCAGGAATTTTGGAGTTAGGGAAAGGGGCACAAAGCGAGACTGACACTGCTGCTTCTCCAGAGACACCTGGAGCTCAGCCAAGGGGTCCCAAAGCCTCTGGGATCTCATTCAGGATTCAGCAGCCTCTGGAGCAGCAGGGTGAGGACAGGATTTGCTATCCCTGCCTTGAGTGTGGCTCAGCCACCATGACCCATCAGTGTGTCTCTGGCCACATTTATCCCCGGGAAGCTGCTGAAGAGTTCCTGGCTTTTTCTACAGAGAAGCAGTCGGAATTTTCACTCTGTACATTTTTCCCAGCACTGCCTTACTATCAGACCCGTTTATGTAAGTTCTGCTTCATGTAAAAACAAGTCAGAAAACACCTTTCAATTTATTATTAGTTAATGCTTTCCAAACAGCCACAAGCAATACCGAAAGCTGCAGGTGTGGAGACGGAAATTCTAGGTATCACACAACCACAAGAGAGGGGTTTTTGTGTCTTTCTGATAATGCTGTATCAAAGCACAATAGTTAAAAGGATCTGTTATAAATTAGTCACACTGCTTGCACTTCTATTTAGGGCAGAGTTTTCTATTGGGTGAATCCTTGCCTGCAAGGGGGTAACCAAGCCACAGGTAACCTGTGGAAGCTGAAAACCAGAGGTATTTGCAAAGTGCTGATGTAGATGGCTTTGGAAGTGTTTACCTTATCAAGAGTGAAAAGAAAAGAGTCAGAACAGTTTTTCACTGTGAAAGATGCATGTGCTGCAAAATGTGTAGATAAATGTGTATGCATGCGTAGCCAAATATACATAAAAATATATTTCATTATTGTATTCATATTCTAATAAATTTAGAAGAATGATCTGGAAATGTCATCATTTACCCATAAGTGTGCTTGCTGTACAAGAGCAGCTAACAACTTTCCTTCAATCATGGCTGTAATTAAGTAGGAGGAAAGCTGCAGTGGCTGAAGGTTCATGCTAGAAGACTGACATGATGTCAGGTTTCATAAGTAGTAAAATGTGGAAAATATCAAATCATTGCTGAGGGAGAAAATGTCAAGGATGCACTTAAAATTAGATTTCCCATGCAAGAGCCCCAGTGAACAAGAGGGTGCAGAAGGATGATTATGACCAATGTCCAGGTGCTGGCCTTCAAGACAGTGATGTCTCAGGCTCAAGTGCACAGATCTATTTCAGTTCTTCATTGACACCTGAAAATTGCCTTCACTGACACCACAACAAGAGGATATAACTTCCTCAAAATACTTTCCTGCAGCTTTTCAGCTGTGTTGCTTTAGTCTGAATTAGCATAGATCTAATTTCTCTGTTTTGTGGGGTTTTTTTTATCTTTTTATTTCTTTTAGCCTTTCAGAAGCACTCTTGAATATGAAAGTGCATCATTTACTAAACCAACACATTCTGAAATCACACGTCATGCCAAGAAACACTTAATGGCTCACAGGACTGGCGTGCCCCAGTTTAGAGAAGTCGTCAGTAAGGCAGGACATACTGCAGTCAACTCCCTCAATTCTCTGTGATCAAAGTACTTGAAAGTGAGTAGGCAGCTTTTATCAGTAAATGCTTGGTTTTAAATCATAGCAGCTATTCAGGTTTCCTTGTCCTTGTTTGTAAATTGCCTACTTTTTTTTTTCCCAAATGCTCCAGACATCTACCAAGGGAAAAACTCTAAAACTTTATGGTGCATCTGAGTGGATGATTAATCAATCTTTGAAATTCTAACTTGAGTGCTGCACAGCCACAGAAGGTAGCTGTTAGGAAGCATTAAAAGTATGCAGCTTCCTGTCATTCAGTACACATTTCTTCTCTCCCCCTTCCCCAGTCCCTTTTAGAACTTCTGTTGCCATATTGCTAGTAAATTCTGTACATAAAATAATGTTATTTTTATGGTTTACAGCTATACAAACTATTGAATGGTTTTTAAGAAAAACCCATAGCCACTTGTTTTCAAAACTGTGTTTTTTCAACTTTTTTACAATGCTGTATCTAGCTGAATTTCTAAAGGGGAAGCCAAAATTTTCTGACCAAAGGCTAACATCAGTAATCAGAGAACCAGGACCTCCCTGAACTGCAGGGGCACAGTCACTACACAAGGCAGGGTAAAACACGAAGTATTATGTTTGTGTCACTGTTACTGCAGACTTTTTCTGTAGAGTAAAGGCAAAGGAAAGACTTCAGTGATGTCCCGGTGATGCCTTAGGTTTTAACTCTTATATTTTTCAAATCCTGTATTCCCAGTGTGTAACTCTGCAGTGTCCTGTAGCCTGTGAGCTGCTGCTCTCTCATGCTGAGACAGACAGAACAAAGCCTCTCCAGGCTGCTCTCCAAGGACACCCAGCCCCTCCTAGGCCCAAAATGTGTAACCCAGCATCTTGAGAAGGGGGGCAAGCTGAGGGGAAATTACATCATTAGCTAAAGTTTAATTGATGAAATTGGGTTGAGATGCAAATGGACCAAAGCTATAAAAGTGTGAAGAACTCGTGACTCAGGGTCCATCTTGGGTGTAGCCTTTGGCCTGCCCAGGGTGTACCTCTGAAGGCCTTTCAAATAAATATCCACCTTCATTCCCTTACTCCTGTCTAGTCTCTGTTTCTAGGTTGGCCTCTTCAGGCATCACCAGAAACCCCACAGGAGGTGAGATACAGGTGCCTCACACCTGGAAATCTCTGCACGTGTACTGAGTGTACCCTAAATTTCAAGAACCACAAATTAACTCTTCTAAAATTGCGCCCCTCATTTTAATTTTGCGACGTTTATTGTTCTCAAGACTGGATATATGGCACTCCATCTGGACGTGAAGTGACACTGGCGATATCATAGAATTACAGAAATGTTTGGGTTGGGAAGGAAGTTAAATATTCTCCAGTTCCTGCCATGGGCAGGGACACCTTCCACTATCCCAGGCGTTTGGAGCACCATCCAGCCTGGCCTTGAACACTCCCAGGAATGTGGCAGCCATAGCTTCTCTGGGCAGCCTTTATGAATGTCCTGTGAGGAATTTGGAATTATAATTTGGGTGGCTTTTTAAGAGAAAGAACAGAAAGAATAACTGGGTTAGAGAAAGGACGATATAATGAAAAGCAAGGCACTCCTCATTATTTTGTTGCTAGTAAAATGTGTCTCTGTCACAGTTAAATCTTCAGCGTCCCTAGAGAGAGGAAAAATACCTTAGATTCTGCTTGTGTAATCTCTGAATATTCCATTTTAGACAATATTAACACCAGTTGGGAATTAAATATTAATATTTCTGCATTGAAATTACTGGTATTTGCACTTAAAATCCAAGTTTTATTATGATTTCAATATTCTGTGATAATTTTTTTTCATGTAGATTTCAGTGTTTCAAATTTCAGTGCAGCCTCATCTATTTTTGATTTGGGATAAAAGAGTTTATAACTACACCTCCTTCTTTCCTACCTATTATAATTTGAAAAAGATAGTTATCAGTGGTTGAAAATATTATTTCATTTTTTACATCAAGTCAAGGTAGAATTATCTATATTAATGTAAATTTTCCCAGAGAAAGCAGGTGTATTGGTGTGATACTCAGTAGGAGATAATGTGGTCCTTATTAGAAAACGTCTGGCTAATAGAGGGTCACTTCTACTTTTAAATACATTTTATTACTTAATTGACTTTCTAAAGGTATAGAAAAGAAAAAGATATAGGAAAGGAAAAAAACCCACACACCTGGTTACATGGTAAAAATTATATATATAATGTAATTATTTTTTCTCTAGCATGGAAAATAGAAGCTTCTGCTGCTGCCTGGGGCACACACCTTCTCTGTGTGTAGCTGAACTGTCTCTGAACTTTTTTTAGGCCTTTAGGTAACAAGTTGAGCAAGTAATGTTTTGCAGCCTACGCTTTGACCTTCCAGTCAGATGGTTTTGGTTAGAAAGTCATCTTACTGCTGTCTTCAACTTACATCATGTGAAAAATACATCATCATCTGAAATATCCATTGCATACACAGAAAAGCTGAAGGAAATTCAGGTACATCAGAGGAAGTGATGATATGAGTGATGTTCAGCTGGACACCTCGGTGTCATGGGTGAGACAGCACATCACGGGCTCTAGGCTCACTCTGTCTTGCTTTACCATCAGTGCTTCTTTTTTGTCTCAGCTTATGAACCAGAGAGTTAATCTAATGAGTTTTGTAAGACAAAGTAGGAAGGCTACTTTATATTTTATAGAATTCTGAATTATATTTATTTGTTGGACCAAAAAAAGCCTAAAAATGTACACATCCCAATCAACACTCATGATTTGACTCCAGGTATTTTTATCTTTAAACTGGGTGTTTGCATTCTATTTATAACTTTTGGCTTATTAATCTTAGATTGTCTCTTTGTCTTACTGCCATCAATTCTTTGCTGCTTTGGAACATATGACTGATATGTGTGGGATTGTTTGCCTTTCTCTGGAATTATTGGCTTCATTTATCCCTATCATGTCCACTGCTTCTCTTGTTATGAGGTCTGACATTAGGAGATCACAAAAAATATATCAGGAAGGCAAAGAGAAAGAAAGAAAGAAAAAGTTCTGCCTTCACTGTAGTTTCACTCAGAATTTTCACTGTGAGGTAAAAACCCCAGATATTTCTATGTGTTACCAGCAACCCTTGTGCTGCCAGTGCTACAGTGACCATCTGTTTATTGTCAGGAACTGCTGCTGTTTTCCTCTCAGGTTTCTGGGCCTTCAATGGACCTAATCCACATTAAAATGATGAAACATGGTAAATGTTTCATCGCTAGTCCAAACATTAATCCAACAAGATACACCAAAAGCCAATGAGCACCTTTGACTATTTGACCTTTGTCAGATCACAATTACTACTTCCTTATCTCATCACAGATTCTTTCTGATTAACAGTCTCCTTAACTCTCCATGTTTCACATGCTTGTAGTGGTATGGACTCTAAAGGAATCACAAGATCCCACAATTTACTGCTGAAATTATTTTCATGCCAAGGATGCCAGCCGAACTGCTGGAGAGAGCACCACTCAATGTCTGCTCAGTCCTGTTGAGAGGATGTGAGAAAAGTACAGGTTGTGAATAGAGCTTTGCTGGAGTTCTTTGTAGGGATTAATTTCACTAGGAAAAGATTACAGCAGCTGTTAGCACTGCTTTCTAACAAGAGTCCTTGCTGCTGGAGGATTTGAGGATGTTATTTCTCCCCTCACTCAGATGAAAATACTCAGAACGGTGCTCTTAGGCTGTGTGCCAGCCCTTGCATGCCCGAAGAAGGGCTAATCTTACCTACTGGAAAGATAAATGTCTGTCTAAAGTAAGTGCCTGCTGTCACACTCCCTGGGGGTATGAAACTCCCTTCTGGGCACCTCCCTTCTGCCACTGACCACAGGAAGAGCTGAGGAAGAGGGCAACACTTGCACTTGTTTTGGGTGAGGTGACTTAGACTTCCATATAGCTAAAGGTGGACATGCATTTTCCCACTGCTGACCACCACTGGTACACGTGTAACCTGGCAATAGTACCCAGAATTGGTATTTTTGGTGCTTATCTGCAAAATAAATAACTAATATTCAAAATTAACAAATATGGCCAAAGCGCAACACCAGCATGAAAATTAGAGTACAAGATGTCCTTGGAAAAATTCAGCCTTGCTGATACAACCAGCAACGGGGATTATACTCTGATCCTCCAATTGTACTTTCTCTGGCCAGAACACTTTGCTGGGCTCTCTTTGGAAATTCATTATCATGGATTTTTTCCCTCTTTTTTATATTTCCTAAATGTTCCAGTTGGCGAGAGCAGAGTGCAGAACATGAGCTGCAACATTGCTGATCAAAGTAAGCCAAAGTACCTCAGATCAGAACTTGATCCACAGGTGTAGGTAGGCAAAATATGGAGCGGCGTCAGCAGCTTAAAACGAATGATAATTAGAAAGCGTTTGAACCTTCACGTAGCAATGAGAGGTGTTTACTTATTTATTTTCAGCATGGCACTTTTGTCTAACAAGAAGAAAGAGTTATGTCGCAGTTCTAGGCGCCGGAACTGCGGCAGAATGGGGCGGCAGCGATCACGAGCGGTGGTTCTGGCCCGGCCAAGTCCTGCCCCCGACGCCTAGCCCCTGACCTGCGAGACTAGCCCGGGCTTAGCAGTCCAGCAGCCGGGATGGAAACAGAACCGGAGGCAAAAGAGGCAGGAGGAGGGTTGTCACGATCCTTTATTGAACTAGAATCGGAGGACAACCCTCTGGAGATGATGAGCTTCTCCTGAGGGATCAGGCCTCGCAATCCCCTTTTACAGGGGGGTGGGGAAAGGGGAGGTACAAGGATGGATCCAATGGGGATAAGGGAGGTAGGGGGAGACAGGGGTACATAAACCAACTAGGAACATCGAGGGGAGGGTACAGAGAGCATGAACCAATGATCCATAGAACTGAACAGAAGGTGCTGGAAGCAGAGGCGGTGCAGTGGTCTCGGCTCTGCCCAGTGAGCGTTGCTCCGGCCAGCAAGGGGTGAGAGCTTCGGGGATCCACCCCTCTACACCTCCCCCTTCTTTGTTTAATAAGTTACAAGCCAGCCTTATTCAACACAAAGGAACTTAACAGAACCCAACCTAAAGACAAACAGAACCAGCCCAAAGTCTTTATTTCCCTCCCACTCAGTCAGCCCAGAGTCTTTGAATTCCTCCGACGCTTCGACCGGTCGCCCCGCGGTGAAAGACTCAAATTCTGCACATGTAGAAAAGTCTTGCTTCTGCAGCTGGGGCGCTGTCCGGACAGCAGTTGGCGTCGTCTTGGAGGGCAGGACACAGTTAGCAGTATTGCCGATTTGAGTGGGAGTATGGGCATCTTAGTTCTGAGAACACAAAAAGGGTTAAACGCAACCCAAAAGGGGTTCGGGGGGCTCCGGTCCCCGGTCCAAGATGGCTTCCTTCCAGTCGAGACCAGAAGGGGGACCGTGGGAACCAGAGGGCCCACCCAGGGGGATGGGTTAGGGAGGCAGGAAGAAGGGTAAGGGGTGACATAAGGCGAAGGGGATTAGGGGAAGAAGAAGGTTTCAGGATGGGAAACTGCTTTGTCCCCGCCATCTTCTGTCCCTGGCTGGTTGCCATTTTGTGGGACCGAAGTGGCGAGGTGGTTGAACTGTCCCTCTACAAACTGGGGAGGACAAAACTGGGAAAGGCAGGGAAAAAGGAACACGTTTAGGATTACTCAGAGAGGGTCGCTGACTCCCTCCACCTGAGTGCCAGCTCTCGTTACGGGACAGGGAAATGTCTCTCCGGAGGTCTTTTACTAGTGAGCGGCTTTTAAGGGCCCCGCCTGCTGCACTAGTGCCTCTGC
>VWZT01007550.1:5259-40231 GCA_013397055.1 Pachycephala philippinensis | reverse complement strand
ACCTAAAGAAGGAATGAGAAAAGTGCTCCTGTTCCTAACACCTTCCTCTGCATTTTCCACCCCCAGAAATGGCATTTTCTCAAATTTCACTGCCTGTGCAGCACCAGTGGCAGAGCAGGACACAAAGAAAGGAATAACTTTTCCCAAATTCCAGCAGGCACTCGCTTCTAAACCCCAGAACAACGTAAGAGAGACTCAGCAGCTAAATTTTAGTTACACAGAAATTACTTCTCATTTCTTGCTTTTCTAAAGCTCCCTCTGAATATTTTCTGTCTAAAATATGCTTTAAATATTTCCTTCCCCCTCTTTTTTATTTTTTGCTATGCATTATAAATGATGATGTGATGATGATTAAAGGTTTTGTAAGCATTTCTCTGACTTGCACCTTCACCCAGTGTAACACCAGAGCTCTGACAGACTAAATAAATTCCTTACACATTATCCTCCTTGTTTTACATCCCCACAGTAACTGATTGGCTGTAACTGATATTTAGAAAAATTACAGCTTTCATTTCTGTCAGGGAGAACATGGAAAAACTCCGCTTAATCAGAAAGGTTTTTTTCCTATTGCTTTCCAAACCCAGAAATTCACTCAGCAGCGCTGGGTGTGCGAGTCCTACACACAGAAATATGATTTTAACTCACCTAAGGATGGGTTTACAGCCTTACAGAAATTAAGTGACAAAATAAAGGTGATTAAAGTGTGATGACATCGTAAATAAATCATGAAAGTGCTCGAGGCTGTCTCAGAAATTCTGGTGTGTTTTGCCACACAACATTTTCTGAAAAGAGCAAAATAACACCTATTTCTGGGTGATGTTCCATTATCACAAATATGCCACGCAATTCCAACCATTTACCCTCCTGAGTGTATTATTTCAAGTGATTTTTCCCCACAGATTTCAGGGAAACTTCTTGATTTCAGTGCTTCTAACACACACTGAAACATTTAAGAATTCTTATATGTGTGTAATTCTCAAGCTAATTTCCCCCCCACAACGTCCACGTGCTTATTGAGCTGATCAAAATACAAACACGAGAAATACATAATTGAGGACCGGGATTTTTACAAATTCCTAAGAAAATAAGGGTTTACGTGTTTAACAAAGTTTCAAGTGCCGGACACAGTGGAAAAAATAATTTTTACTGTAAGAACTTCTTCACAAAGTTCCTGGAACAGGGATGCTGAACCCTTGCGGTCCCCACAATTATATTGGAACAGCAAAAATAACGTTCTTGTACAATGAAATCAACTTATACACGAAGTCAGGGTTAATTTCTGCTTCCAGTCCATTGAAAAGGAATATAATTGTGTCAGGACTGTGTGGTTTAACCCGAGGATCCAGCCGGAATTGCCAACCTCTCCTATTCCAGCAGCATCCGCCGTTCTGCAGCAGCCTCTGGTGGCCACTGACACGAGAAGTGTTGGCTCAGGAAGCTCCTGGGCACCCCTGGGAGCAGCCCAGGCATCCAACCCCAGGGCAGGGAACACCCCAACTGCTGGCCACGCCTTTCCCTGGCCCTTATGGAAATCCTGGAAGATGCTGCTCCAAGATTTCATGGATTGTGGAATCCCAGAAGCTGCAGCTGTTCCGTGTTCAGGCTCTGACAGGATCTGCAGCTACTCACACATGGAAAATCTGCATTTCCCGACTTACCAGAGACATACTTTGGGAATTTAATAATTAAACTCGTTGTAGGGTGGCACAAATAAATTCTGAAACTGATATTCATCAGGTTTGGGTTGGAAGGGATTTTATGGATCATCCATTCCCAACCCCTGCCATGGCAGGGACACCTTCCCCTGTCCCAGGCTGCTCCAAGCCCCAGTGTCCAGCCTGGCCTTGGGCACTGCCAGGGATAGCCACAGCTTCTCCAGGAATTCCATCCCAGCCCCTTCTCACCCTCCCAGGGAACAATTCCTTCCTAATATCTAATTTAATCCTGTTTTCCTTCATCTTAAGGCCATTATTTCCTATAAAACTGTGGGGTTTTTCTTCCAATCACATTTTTCTCATGCACATTCCCTAAGGCAAAGATATTCCCTCCTTTCTCCGAGTAAGAATTAAAGTTGACATCCCAACCAAACAACTCGGTGACAAAAAACCTACTCAGCTTTTCAGAGTTAAAATATTCAACTGCAAGTTTAATATTTATAAGGAGAAAATGTTTCTACCCGTATTTTAAATGGCAAAAAATATAATTTCGATGCATTGTAAAAAAAAACAGTCACCAAAAGCAGAAAAGAACCGCACCAACAAAGCTACCCAACACCTCTCACTAATAAATTCTCCACACTCCAAAGCTCAATTTAAATCCTTTCAAGAGAAGCAAGGAGAGATTGGGAATTCCCAAGCTCTGATCTGATACCCAGGGACACACCAGGAGAACTTTGATTGTCCGACTGAGAGTGGCACTGAATGACAATTTCTGAGTAAGAAGGAAGATGTAGAGGACATGAATTCCCAAAATTCCCAGAAATACAAGGTCAGGCTACTGCACACTGCAGAGCCTCAGCTCCAGCACAAACTGCTCCTTGTGGTAATCTCAACAAAATGAGAAAAATTAGAGAAAAAAGAAGCAAACCACAAAAATTTGATAGAGAAATGAAGGAAGATCATCTCTTGGTGATCACAGAGAAAATGGAGAGGATGAAGAACAAAAGGAAGAGCAAAAGCTGTATTTTATTTATGATGCCACATCTGCTTTCTATGACTTTAAGAGTTTGGTCAGGTGTGTGCAGAAACTGCTCCGTAACAGAAGTTTGCTTTTGCTGTTTCAAATTCTTTTTAATTTCATAATCATTACATTTCACTTCTCCCTAATGCTCACTTAGAGGTTGAGCTCGAACAACGAGGAGCAAAGAGGGAGACAAAAACCAGCTGCGTATGGACCCTTCTCTGCTGTAGTATAAAATAACACAAAATTACAGCTCCTGATGGAGAAGATTTTATTTGCACCTGGGCTCTGTCAAACAATGAGAGCTCTGCACCGAGCACAGAAACTCCTGGTTAGAATGGTTGAAAATAAACCCAAATCCTGGACTTTATTCTTACAATCTGTTTATATAGATAGGATTTGGATGTGTGTTTTTATTTTTATCTGGATTGCCATGTACACAGATAAATGCAAATATCTGTCACTGGGGAGATTTGGGAGCTGCTCTTTCCTCCCAAACTCCAACGATGGGCCTGAAACTCTCTGTCAATGGAATTCTTTGTTAAGAAAAAATTCACTCGCAGCCTAAATTCATTTGGTTCCTATTAAAAACATGGAGGCAAAACGAAATGAAAGTTAAAAACACAACGCCATAAACCAAACCTTTTCCATCCTCTTCTGTGAGGGAAAAGGAGATGATTTTAACCACGGATGCTCTACCTGAAGACACAATATTGGGATTAAAATATCGTACTTCAGCCATGCTTGTGAAGTGAGGCCAAATATTCACTTTATGGAGACACAGAACATGATTTAAAAACTGTTTTCCTTCCTTTGTGTAAAATCTAATGATTTCCAATGAACTACCTCTATTTTTGAGAAGTTTGCAGTTGATGCTCTGATTCCTGTAATTATCAGCTGATAGAGTGACTAAACCTCTTATTTTATATATATATATATGGATACGTACAAATATACATCNTTGTCATCTACTATCTTTATTAATTTCAAACCCTACCCTGTCTATATTACCTTTCAATGAGGCTTTGTAAAATACTATATATTAAGTTTACTACCTCAATCTTTCATTAAAATGCATTGTTTATCCTTTAAAGCAAAGTACAATGACTTTTCCTTTAGAAAAAGACTGAAAAACGAAAGAAAAAAGAAGCAAAANATATACATATATATTTACGTTTGTAAACTGCAAGCAAGTGAAGATTACACAGCAATAAAGCACCAAACTTTTAGAGGAGCCTATCTGGAGCAAACCCACATTTATCACACCTTCAATACGACTAAAATCTGCTTTTTTTTTCAGAATTGCCTGTTCCCAAAGGAGTATTACACAACTCAAGTAGGATCTCAAATGTCTATATTTCATCCCCATGGATTCTCTATTAGCACTGCTAGAAAAGGACATATTTTAATGAAGAGTTGGCCTTTGAGTTCAAGTTGAAATATAAAAATTCACACACACACACAGAGACACGTGCAGACAAAAATATCTCCGTGTTCTCCTTGTCTTACACAGCTTTGCTCAACAGCCCTGCAAGTTTCAGGGTGTTAAAATTTAAATTAACCACTGCAGAGCTTCCATAGCATCTCTAGGATGCAACAGAAATAATATTTAACATCACCAAANCTTGGTGATCACAGAGAAAGTGGAGAGGATGAAGAACAGGTATTAGATCTCATTAGATAATACTAATACTACTACTACTACTACTAATAATAATATTAATTTCAATGCTGATGTCATTAATATTTAATAAGATTCACAAACTGCACATCGACGCCTGGAGTCCTCAATGCTGCCCTTCCAGACTTAAGGAAGTGCAAGCTTGGAGGTGGATTTTATAACAACCGAAACAAAGGGAACAAACAGAACTTTTAAACACAAAACCTATTTACAACACATTAAAAATCTGTTTGGAAATACAAGAAGTACTCAAATTAATCGAGTTTATAGGAAGCGTTTAGAAAACTCTTTTAATGTTAACTGTTTACAATTAATTTCAGGCCATTATTTTCACCAGTGGTGTTTCAGTTCACAGGGTACAAACCTCAGGAAGGAGAGAAATCCCCATTTCTCCACTGCCTCCTTTCCCCATGGCCTGAAGAACTTCATAAAGATTTTATTGTCCTACAACCGAGGCACATTTTCATTTCATGTTCTCATGAACTGGAGTTACTTGGCTGGTACTTGCTGTGCATTCCCAGGATTCTGCAGAGCCTGGAAATCTGTTTCAGTTTATTAATAATATTTTTATATTTCCTAAACTCAGACACGGTGCAAACCAGGAGATTTCGACTGCACAAAGCACAGAAGAACATTTAGAAAGATGGCAAGGTTGGCAACTTTCTGAATTCCCAACCAACCTGATTTTTAGGAGTCTCCAGAGGTTTGGGTTACCTTAATCTGTGATGTGCTTTGTGAAGAGAGGCAGAAAAAGCTCATCATTTCTGCAAGACCATTCCAGAGACTTAGTCAAGTGCCTTATTTTTGTCTCCACTCTTCGGTGTGTTTTTAAAAACAAGTATTGCATTACATAAACACAGTGCATCATCCCAGCAGAAACAGCCACGGATAGGAGTGGATCCATTTTCCCAACTGATACGAGGAATACTTCATCCAAAAAAGGGCAAGATTTTTAACAAAGTGCTGCAAGGTATCCTTATCCTTTTTATTGCAGCCCCGTTGCTTTGAACACGAAGCATCTTAGATTTCAACCCATTCCCGGACTACACGTCCAGCAACTGCTCATAAATCCCTGCCTAAATCTGAATCCAAAATTAAATTTAGCTTTAAAAAGCACCGTGTGGAGGCAGAAAATTCGTTTATCCAACGGGCAGCAGCCCATCCAGGGAAACAGGCAGCAGGGCCCAGGTCAGGATTCACCGATAATAAAAAAATAAGTCAGGATGTTACTTTTTGCAGAGAAAATAATGAAAAATGAAGAGTCAATAGGTTAAAAATAACACAGAAAGAAATTAATTACGGTCTTTACGTCAAGTTTGTTATATCTGCAGCTCTCCTGGCTTTAGAAGAGCGGGAATTGGGATGCCAGAAGGCACGAGCAGGACGGGAATAGGTGCTGGAGGTGCTGGAGGTTTGCTCAGCACAAAGCAGAGCCGAGGGGAGGAACGAGGAGGAGGCCGTAAGGTGCATCCCGGATTTTGCTTCCCTTCCTTCCTCAGCTGCAGCAGAACAGTCTGGAAACAATCTTCCCAGCAGCTGCTCTCATCAACAAACTGTTTATTGTAAGAAAGTGCCTGGGTCAAAGGCTAAACGTCATCCAGAACTGAAAGCGTAGCTGTAAAAAAAAAAAAAAAAAGCAAAAAAAAAATCCCGGGGCCGACCATGCATGTGGAAAAGGAGCTCATGACTTTGGGAAGGGAAGAATATCCCATCCGAAAGGCCAAGAGTCTGCTTAAAAACTCCTTCATTTGATGGAGCAGGGTTTTGTAACGCCGCGCTCATTTCTCGTGGCCCGCGCCGATTTTGAGGCCTACTCGAGGTTTGTGCTGCAAATGGAATTTACAGTTCAGTCCGTGTCTTGTGGGTAAAAAGAGCTAAAAGGAGTTGTGTTAAAATATTCTAAAATGTTTTATTTGTGCTAAGTCAGCTCCATATCCACACGCAACAATAAAATGAGGACTCCTCTAATTGAGTACAAACGCGCCGCCGACGCGGTACGTGACAACCCGAGTTTAGGCTCGGTATCGGTAAATAATAAAATTTTAAAGTGAAGGATACTAAAAATCACAGGAAAAAATCTCGTTTAGCAGCCTGCAGCTTTGAATCTCAGAAATTAAAGAGCGTGTGAGCAGCTCCGAGAGGGGAACTGGTCCCACAAGAGCCCCATAATTGGGACACATTCGCTGCCCCAGCCCATAAATCTGCCTTTGAGGGGAAAGCACCCAGAGGAACAAGGTCCACCTTTGACACAGCATCACCACACAACACTTCACAAAAAGGCTGATAAATCAGAGCCCTGCCAGGTGCTGATTTATCCTACCAGAAAAAGGTGTGAGAAATTACGGGCCCGGCGTTTAATTCTTCGTGACACCTACTTTGTAACAAAATTGTTATTTTTCTGAAGGGAAAGCGTACAGTAAATTGAGCCTGTGTGCAACCAAGCTAAAAATAAGCCTAAGGAAAGCAGGCAGAAAGGAAAAGACATTTTTGCATTAAAATCTGAGCATTATGCATATTAAAGCGGGCTGATTTTTTTTTTTTTAATTATATAATCAAAGTCATGTTTGGAAGAATAAATTAAGATATAAATCTAACCTTAAATGCTGTACACATATATATTAAATTACTCTCAAAAGTATTCTGTGTGGACTAGGAAAAAAATACAGAAGAATTTTGTTCTCAGCTAATAGGGCAATAAATTAGATGCAATATATTCAGCAGCTAAAACCGTCTCTCTTAAACAGCTATCACATAATACTATTTTTATTTGGTACCAAACCTTTTTTTTAAAAAAAAAAACCTAACAACAAAATTGTTTGTTGAAAATCTTGGAACTAGCAGCAGAATGAGTTAAGTAAATAAAACGTACGAAAATATTTTTTCTTTGCACTGATAAAACACAATTCTTAGCTGAGGTTTGTTTTGCCTTTCAGCGGAGTTACGCACATCAAACGTGAATGAATTTAGTGTTCATGAATATGAAATAGCAGCACAGGAGCCAAAGATTCTCCTCTCACCACTGCAAACACGCTTTAAACTCCAACGAGCAGCTTTCAGCTGGACCTCATTTTTGCCTCTTCTGAGGGAAAAAAACCTCCCCCCTCTGTCACTCTGGAGGGGTTTTGGAGCTCAAGAAATGTCTGTGAAATATTAAGGTGAAACCACAACACGTTTTCACACGGAGCACAACTCCGGGATTACAACGCGGCCCCGTCCCTGAAGCTGATGTTCAACATGGACCATGGAATTTATATTCCTTTCTAAAACACATCCAAGTTGACAGAGTGGTTTATAAATTACAAAAGGAACATCCTGAAAAGGAAGAATTTCTCAGAAATTATACACTACAATGGCAAGAATACGTCTGGTCTGTTATTTATAGTACACCTACAGCAAAGACAAAACCCAGTATTAAGCTAACACTGACTAACTTTAATTTAAGAGCTCTTTGCTAATCAAAGATATTTTTAAAAAATTAACATGACGGCACAGGATTATTATTTTTAAAAGTAAAAAAAAGAAAGTTAAGAAAAAAGTTTAAAAAAAGTAAATCTGCTTTTTATTTAGCAGAGTATCAAAGAAGCTTCATGCTTCAAAAATACATCGTATACATACACAGCAATGTAAAACTTGGATACCAAATGGAGAACTGTGAAAGAAGCCTCAATAATCTCCAGTTTATCAGAAATTAATGAATTTTTCTTACAAAACACAGGAAAAAAATACACTATTTAATCTGCTATAACACCAAGCTGTAAGAGTGGATGATACAAATTCCATTTACAGCCATCCCAGCTGCACGCTTTTTAACCCCTCGTAATTATTTTCTCCTTTTTCAGCCTTTTCAGATTTAACATTTTCTCCTGCTGGGATTGAACCTCGTTTAGAGCAAAAGGGGTAAAATTTTTCTTTCAGAGGAAACCCAAGAAGATGGAGATCCAATCCCACACTGCACCTTGGATTTAAGGATCCAGAACGAGCTCCAGAAGGATCCAGAGAGAGCTAAAAGTATTTCTGCAACGGACAGGGAGAAATGGGGAAAGAAATGCCCCAAACTGAATTTCTCCCTTAAAGTGGGACATAAAACTTATTTAACCCTGACAAAAACAAGGCCAAATTTTATGGAACAAACCCAGGGTTTTCCTCAAGTCCAACACACTATAAGCTCCTACTCCAAAAGGGCACATTTGGATTTCCAAGTCCAAAATCAAAGCTCAGGACTGAAATTCAGGATTTTGGGAGCGACTTTGAGAAAGAAGGCACTCACAGAACCAGACGAGGAGAGACCCGAGGCCGAGGCAGTGCATGAGAATTGTTCTACAGACGCAAACACAGGCATTTCTGACAATGGCACATTCTTTATTTTGAAGGATTTGGGATGCTCCTGACTTGTTTCTGAGGATAACCACCTGTCTCTGCCCCTGCAGATATTTGTGCTCCACCACTGTGAAACAGGAGTTAATCCAAAGTGCAACACTTTGTGTAGGACACAGCCCAAAGAGAGCTCAAACTGACTAAAATCAAACCAAGATGATTTTTCCCACTAAAATTTAGTATTAATCCAGGCAAGGATTCACTTCACTTCATTCTGTCCATTCTCAACTTCAAAAATTATTTTGTTTCAGTCCTTGCTTTTGTAAGACCATCCTAACCTTGGCTATTTTTCTTTTTAGTGTCACAAAAGGATCTAAAATTTTTAATTCTACCACATATGCACTCCAAAGATGAACTTTTAACTGATTAAATTAAAACCAACCCTGTCAAAAGTTCTCACATTATAATAAATAGTCCCAAACCGAAGGGGTAACTTTTAAAAATAAATTGTCCTGAAGGAAGAAGTTTCAGGGATTACTTCAATCCGTACTAAAATGCAAAAAAAAGGAGTTTAATAATGCACTTCCAGAATAGTTGCACACAAACTAATGCACCCAAACCAGACAAAACCTGTATGAATACATGACATTTAGTCATCAATTTATCCTTGGTTAAATAAGGACAGTTTGGATCTGTTTCTTGAACATAATTGCTGGGGAAACAGGAGACTGTGAGCAAAACAATTATTATTTCATTTTGAGTTTAAAGTTTGATTTGTGCTTTCAGTTTGTCAAACTAGTGAAAAAAAAATCAGAATTGTGACAGCGGCTGTGGAAGTTACATTCCACCAGCAAATTATCAAATGTTTCTAAAAGGAAGAAACGTCCTTGAACAGATGGAGAAATTCTTTTGTATGGAACAATAAGGGCAGCAATAATGACATTAAAGCTTACTGCAGTTCAAAAATGTCTCATTTGCTAATCCTGGGCTGCTAATTAGACAGAGTGGATTGTGTAGGATAGAAAAAAGCTTGAAAATATTTAGAGAAAAGTCCACTTCCACCTCCAAAAGTGCTGCAGAGATACCAAAAGCAAACCCTTATCTTTTCTGTCTGTTCAGAAATACCATTGGACTGAAACACCAAATCCAACATTTCCCCTCCCTCCTGTTGCCTATGGCTAAAACAGGTAGAAGGAAAAACCTCCCATAATTACAAAATATCCCAACTACACTTAAAATAATGACAAAAATATTCTGCAGACAGAACTACAGCTTTAAATGTCTCCAGGTATCTCTAATAAAACCTCGGAAATTCAAATTTTGATATTAATTTGCAGCTCATATTGCTTATGGTAACTTTGGGGAAGCACCCCTCTCTCCAAGGAAGGAAAAAATAAGAATTAGCATTTGCTTTCAACGACTGGATTTTCTTTTCCATCAGCAAATAATTGTACTGATATCAACACCTAAAACACAATTAAAAAATGGAAAAGTAACCAGATAAAATTCCTCTCTGCAGCTGCTGCTCCTGACAAGGAGCTGTGGTGTGCTCACTAGTCCTAATACCAACAATTCCATCTTGGAAAGAAGAAACGTCTTCCAGACCAGAAAAATGCACGGGTAATTGCTCACTTCATGTAATAAGTTCTAAAGTCAAAACATGCCAGATGCAATTTTTTATTTAGATCTTGACAATCGTGCATCAAAACACAATTATTTTTTCCTTATCTCGCAAAAGAATTTCAGAAACACCTCCTGGAATTAATTTTCATCGATTCTGACTCTGTGGAAATGCTGAGACATGCTCCCACAAAATAGTTCTTAAAACCCTTGAGGATGTTAGAAAGTTTTTCAGTTCCTAAAACTTGACTTTATTCCATAGGTGGGGAGCATCCCGGCACAGCTCTTGAAACTGAGACACTTTCTCCAACTGAATGTTGCTCTTCTTTTAAATTATTTTAATAATGAGACCAATGTAACTTTTTCTACTTAAGTTATGACCTATTCATCAGCTGAATGGTAAATTATAAAAGAAATTGTGATTCATTTTTCTGTTGCAAGCATAACATCAAAAAACTATCCCTAAAAAAGGAGCCGTAATTGTATTGTTCAGTAACCCCCATTATATCCATCATCTCTCTTCCTTTCCCTCAGCAAATGAAAAGAGCCTTATTTTTATTTAGATTCTCTGGCTGAAGGTGTTAAGACACAGAATTCTAAAAGTAAGTTTATATTGAAGGGCAAGAAGCTGACTAAAAATTCACATGTGGGTTGTTTGGCCAGCAAATGTTTGGAGACTCAGCAATCTGTGAACCCACTTCGAAAGACTTCGGTCTCTAAATGATCTAAACTCCCAATTTTAGCTCTCACCGCGTGCAAAAATCATAAATTTATTACAATTACTACTCTCAAACTGAAGAAAAGATTCTTTTCCGTGCTAAAATCTCTTTTGATACTGATCCTGCTAACACTTGGCTTTTACTATTATTTTAATGATACATTTATTCGTTTTTATAAATCAAGAAGTGTATTTTGAAATGTTTTCTGAAGTAGTTCTTAAAACACTTCTCAGATAAATTCAGCAGCACAATTTAGTACAGACTTGAGAAACAGCACACACTAGATCAGGGAAGTGATTCTCAATAAAACAAGCTGTAAAAATCCAACGTTGTCCCATGTTTTAGTGAAACCATCAGTCCAAAGTAGCACAACTTTTATAGCTAAAATTATTAGATGTGTCTATAACAACTAGCAGCTGTAGGGAATGCTAGAAAATGCAATAATAAAGTTATTTTCTCTGTGTTCAAGTCTTGCTCCTTACCTCTGCTCTTCAGCTGTTGCCCCATTCCCCTCTCTCCTCCTCCCACACAGCCTCTGCTTTTTCATCTGCTATCAAACCAGATCCACCAGCTCTTCCTCCTGCATTTTTTCTCTCCAAAAAAAAAAAGTTCTTATCCTCATCAGTCAAGGAGCATGCTCTGATTTACACACTCCGTGGATAACTCTCATCCCGACTTTTCTCAGGGCTGCAGCTCTTCTCTGGTCTCCTCTGGGCCTCTGGCACCCGACTCATTTATATTATCTTGTGTATTTAGGAAGAAAATGGGTAAAGGAAGGAGATAATTTCTGAAACTTGAGGTGGCCAATGTGGCTAATACAATACAATGATACACATTTAAATAATTACATATTTTTAAAATATATTAACACACCTATACACAAGTCTGTATATAGAATTATGGAATTAGACAGATGCAGGACCATACTTCACTGCTGTGGATCCTCTAGGAAATACTGGCAGAGACAAAACTGTGACCAGCTGAAATTCCTCAAATGAAATCATCCTGTGAAGAACAGCTCAGGATGATCTAGCTGTAAAACCCAGGTTGCCCTGATGGACCTTTACACAGGACACTTTTCCTGGTAGAAGAAAAATACGTGTACCGTGAAAATGGACAGCACAAAATGTATTCTGATTTTTTTTCCTTCTGAGAAAACCTTGCCTCGGTATTCCTGTAAATCCTTTGTCACTCATGCCACCAGTGCAAGTGCCAAGTGAGCACAGTGCTTTGTTAAACTGGAACACCCACTGCAACCCCAAAAAACAGAGCTTTCACGGGACAGTTGCAGTAGAAACTACAGCAAACTTTCTGATTTCAGCTAACAGCTGTTCTTTAATCAGCTTTTCACTCTAAGAACTGCATCGTGTCAGCCAGATAGGCACATGCCAAATCCCACTCCCCCTGCACCTGGAATTTCATGATTTGCTCAACATGTCAGAAATCACTGCTGGAAATGAACTGTCAAAGGATAAACACGACAGAATCTCTAAGGCAGTCCCTTCCCCATCCACTGCTGGTACAAGTCACACCTGACAACGCTTTTTTGGAGTCTCTGTCCAGTGACAAACTCTGAGAACACCCACCACAGTGTCGTTTAAACCAGTAACTTCAATTAAACTCCCATCTCAATTCTCCAGAATAAATTCAGCTTGTTAAACTTAAATAATAACCTTCGCGTGGTGAACAATTATTTTTCTGAGAACATTACTGCATAACTGAATTGTCAAAGGAGTAAAACACATATTCAGAAGACCTGAATGTTGCAAACGCAGTGCTTCAAAAGCAGCTGAAGTTTGCAGTTCTATCTTTTTTGAAGAGCAATCCAAGAAGACGCCTCTATTACCTCTCAGTTACATATATTTATTTATCTATATATTTATTCAACCTGTCCCTTTAATTAAGAGCTGTATTAATTAAATATATGTTGTGGCCATAATTTGTGGCCATAATTTGTTTAGAAGCGAGGCTACAAAAGGAGCCCTAATGGAATTGTCAGACGAGCACTACAACAATTTCCCATTGTGGAAAGGAGGCGTCATTTCTGAGCAATGGTAACTCGAGAGCATCGAGCCGGGCTCCAGCTGATGCCAAGCCTGCTCTCATTTTCCCAGTCTCACTTCCATAAATTAGCTGCAGGCCCCATGGACAGTCAGGGAATCTTGAGGGGTTTTTTTTATGGTTGGAAAGCCTCCACTTTTGTCAGATCTTTCCCAGTGAGGTCAGAGCGGGCGCGGTGGTGCCAAATGGCCGCGGATCCGCGGCGTTTGTCACAAGTCCGGGATTCCTGCTCTCCAAACCCCATCTGCTCCAACCCTGCCTCCAAAGGCTTTGTCAGGAGTGCTGAAACCAAATCCACACCCAGCCACTTCAACTATCACACCGAGGCAGAATCTGACACCTCAATTTGGATCAGTCCGCCACCGCAGGTTTGGTTTTTTAAATTTAGATTCCCACTGCAAACTCCGAGATAAAACTGAAACTGCGAAAACTCAGCCTCACCACTCTGCTGAGTAACCTGTACTCAAGAAATGCTCAGCCCTGGTGCTGCTCTCTGTCATCTCAAAGAGTGAGAAGTCAGCAGCAGCCCGAGATCACAAATGTTTTAAATATATATTACATAAGCCATTCTGGGGGGATAATGAAATTTTCCATTCTCTCCAGTACAGAAGGAACACGCCTGGTGAAGAAAGTGGTTGTGAAGTATCATGCACACTGACTCGAAGCCAGCCTTGAAACATGAGAGAATCCAATTCCACGAGTGGCACTTTGGTCAGATGCCAGCACATCATAATTCCATATCAGAGTTAGCTCCACAGAAAGATTAAATGCCACTCGGTACAAAAGGCATTAACTTTTAGTTCTCACAGCAGCATAAAGACCCTTTTTATGGAGATTGCTATAAACAACATATTTTCTTTCACTCTTCAAAGCTTCCTGCATTTTCTAAACGATCCTCAAAAACATTCGTTGAATCAATACACGGCCCAAAAGTTGTTTACAAACCAGAATGCAAAGTAAGAATGCTGTTCATTATTATGTGCCTACAAATGTGCTTCATGCTCGTTTAACAGGAACAGCATGTTTGCTGCCATCCTGCAAGAAGGAAAACAAAATCTCAAGCAGAGAAGTGTAAAATAAAGGCAATGTTTGCCAGATTTCCCTTTCCCTCTCCCCTAAATACATGGGAAATGTTGCCCGCAGATAAACAGCAAAAAAAGGAAAAGGTATCTTTAACCACCACCTGGAATTACTTGGCTCCACATTTGGAGTTCCCTTCATCTGCCATCAAGATTTTCTAATTGGAAATGTTTTGCTGTATTCTGACACTACATGCCATCGATTCCTGTGGAATTTCAAAGGCTGTTTTAAAACGGAGGAAATATTATACAGGGCAGTTGCTGCAAACATGCAAAGATATTTTAATGCAAATCTATATACAACACACACACTCTGCATAAAATGCTTTCCATCCCTTCCTTGGTTTTTCCCTCCAAATTTAGCTCAGAAGTGTCCCCTGGTGGCAAACACCTTTCCCTCACCACAGGAGCTGTAGGAAAAGCCTCAGCTGCATCCAGCTTTTGGGAGCAAGACATTTCTGGTGATTTTAGTATCGTGCCAACACTAATGTGGTTTAGCTGGGCAGGGGCACTGGTCAGTACTGGAGTCACTGGTGAAAGCACTGGGAATACCTGCAGCATCCCAGGGTTAGCTTAAAAAACAGCTCCAGAAAAAAGGCTGAAGAAAGTTAATTCATTCAAGAGTGAGCAAATTAAGAGATTATCCAGCCTTCTAATAATTAGAGAATTCCAGAATCGTTTGGGTTGGGAGGGACCTTAAAGATCACCAAATTCCACCCCCTGCCATGGGC
This sequence comes from Pachycephala philippinensis, assembly GCA_013397055.1. Classification (NCBI taxonomy): domain Eukaryota; kingdom Metazoa; phylum Chordata; class Aves; order Passeriformes; genus Pachycephala; species Pachycephala philippinensis. The sequence goes on along the minus strand of VWZT01007550.1, from coordinate 25,347 downwards.
GGGACACCTTCCACTGTCCCAGGCTGCTCCAAGCCCCAGTGTCCAGCCTGGCCTTGGGCACTGCCAGGGATCCAGGGGCAGCCACAGCTGCTCTGGGCACCCTGTGCCAGGGCCTCCCCACCCTCCCAGGGAACAATTCCTTCCCAATATCCCACTAAACCCTGCCCTCCTTCACCTTAAAGCCATATTTACAGGAGGCAGCAAGAACAAAGTTCATTTGTCAGTCAAATCCTGTCTCCCAACAGGATAAACAATCTCTCAAGTGACCACCAGAATTTTCGTCTCACAAATCAGTAAAAAGCCTTTTATAGTTTCACAGCCATGTTACACTGTAAGGCTGGTTAAAAAAGTTGCCTCTGAACAAACAGCTAGGAAAACATTTTCAAGAATGTTTCCTGTGCCTGTGTCTCATGGTTTAACTGCAATGGTCCCCACCATCTTCTTCCCTGTGCCTTCAACCTGCAGTCACTGTTGCTATTCCTGATGTCACGGAATCATCAAGGCTTGGAAGAGCCCTTCAGGATCATCCAGGGCCACCCCAGCAGCACCAGCATCACCCCAAACCCTGTCCCCAAGGGCCACATCCAGACTCCTCCTGAACACTCCCAGAGACAGCGACTCCACCACTCCCTGGGCAGCTCATTCCAAGGCCTCACCACTCTGGGAGGGAAATTTTCTTTCCCAATCTCCAACCTGAGCCTCCCCGGCCCAGCCTGAGGCCATTTCCTCTCCTCCTTTCCCTTGGGACACGGCAGCAGAGCCCGCCCCCCCCGGCTGCCCCCTCCTGTCAGGGAGTTGTGCAGAGCCACAAGGTCCCCCCTGAGCCTCCTCTGCTCCAGGCTGAGCCCCTTTCCCAGCTCCCTCAGCTGCTCCTCCCAGGATGTGTTTTCCAGACCCATCCCAGCTCCATTCCCTTCTCTGGACACAGGCAAAGGTGTCAATTTAATGTCCCTCAGTGATCCAAGCAAGCTCTTTGCATCTGAAGAGAGCCATGGAAAGGACAACGTCAAACAGGACATTGAGGGGCTGGAGAGTGTCCAGGGAAGGGAATGGAGCTGGGGAAGGGGCTGGAACACCAGTCTGATGAGGAGAGGCTGAGGGAGCTGGGGAAGGGGCTCAGCCTGGAGCAAAGGAGGCTCAGGGGGGACCTTGTGGCTCTGCACAACTCCCTGACAGGAGGGGGCAGCCGGGGGGGTCGGGCTCTGCTGCCCTGTCCCCAGGGAAAGGAGGAGAGGGAATGGCCTCAAATTGCACCAGGGGAGGCTCAGGTTGGAGATTGGGAAAGAAAATTCCCTCCCAGAGTGGTGAGGCCTTGGAATGAGCTGCCCAGGGAGTGGTGGAGTCACTGTCTCTGGGAGTGTTCAGGAGGAGTCTGGATGTGGCCCTTGGGGACAGGGTTTGGGGTGATGCTGGTGCTGTGGGGTGGCACTGGGTGATCCTGAAGGGCTCTTCCTCCTTCCTAATTCTGTGATTCTCTGACTCTCATTCTTCACTGCCAGGGAGCCTTGGCACAGAACCACCTGTGAAAAGCATCCTGGCCTGGACTGTTACAAAATTTGCTCCACAAACTCAGCTTGTTTTAAGCTTTTACCTCTACCAAATAGCTGGAACCCAGAAGTTTACAAATTTAACTCAAGAACCAACAATTCTATGAGGAAACTACACTAATTAAGGCATGCAGAGTAATAGAAGACTGTGGAGAAGAAAGATATGCTAAAATATACAGAATTTATTCCACCACTATTGTGTGACAAGTGTTACACATGTTCACTGTAGTACAAGAGGAAATATCACTGAGATATAAAAACCAGACCAAAACAGCTCTGAACTGTTGGATTTGGACACAATCCCTACATCATTCATTATCCTGAGTGCTAATGAAGCAAAAAGAGGAAAAAAAAGGAGTTACAGACTGTCAAAAAAATCTCCTTGGAGAACAATTCCCTTCAGAACCACACACTCCAACAGCAGCTAACAGCAGGAATTATTATCAGAATCCAGACACTGCCACTTCCCATGAATGACAACACTGAAACCAGTTTGCTTTGTAATTTGTGTGGCCCTTCTGGATTTGCAAGTTCTTGTTATAAAGCAACAGAAGTGAATTTGAGGAGGGGAGAGCGAAGAACACAAAAGCAGCAAATGCAAACCCACCCTCCCCGCACACACAGGCAACTCCAACCCTTGTAACCCAACTAAAACCTTTGAATTTATTGTGGAAAAGAGCCCTAAAACCACGGAGTTAAATTACAAATATTTTTAATCGATAGCACTGTTATCAGTCTTTGTGTAAAGTTTTACAGATACATTAAATCCAGATCCCAAAATCAGTAAGGTGCTTCAGCAAATCCACGTTTTTACTGGTACAGATGCATTCACATTGCTTTATCTCATCTTTTTTTCTTGGAAGCAACTTTGCCTTAAAAGATATTTTCATTTCTAGCCAAGAGACAAACTGGGAAAAGCTTTCAAGTACAAAGGTTTTTGGTCATTTCAAATAATACATGTAGTAGACTTAAAAAAGTAAAAAATGTTAGACACAAATGATTTATCAGTGATTAATTCAGGTCTCTCACATGGTCTGTTGTTCATTTAACATTTTTTTCAGCTCTTCTGTCACTTCTGAGCCAGCGAAAAGAGCAAATTTCCTTTCTGGAATAAATAAATCCAAAGAGCTCTTGGTTTTTGTTCTACTGTCTGTAAGGCGGGGAGCATCCTCATGCTCTGAGGAGAAGAGAAAACAAACAAATCTCCTACTTTGTAGATTATACATTTTTGGTTCACTTATAAACCAAAAACTTGGACAGCAACAAAAACTTTGGAGTTTCAGTGTAACTACCCCTGATTTTAGCACTGGAAATTTAAAAAAAACCCCTCAAGTTTCCCTGAAGTTGAATTTAAAGCCCTACAAGGCCCATGAATATGCGTGGCAACATTTCAAAAACAATTGTCTCAAAATGTACCCTGAAATCAGGGTTCATTATAGCGTTAGCTGCGAGTTCAAATTTCCCATCCTGAAAGGAAGATTTATTCAGGATAAAGCAACTCCACATTTTCTTGGCTGACATAATGGACCTGGAATTTAAAAGCAGACGATGCCACCCCAGAACCAAGACATGGAAATCTGCCCTGACTGAGCTGCTCCTGCTCCAGCTACTGAGTTACTCAAACACACCAAGAATTTGGAGCCTGAGGAGTTTTTACTCAAGTTTTAAGATGAGCAAATGTGTGGGTGTAACAATTCCTAACGGGAATAACCACCATTGGGACAAATCCCATTCTCCAAGGAGTAAATCCTCGGTTTGAAACTTAGGAGATGTCACGCCGAAACTCCCGGCAATAAAACACAATCCCGGCATTTATGGCTGAAAAATTATCCTTGGAGGTGGCTGAAAGAGCAAATATTTGAGAGTTTAGGGGCAAAGCTGCAGGAAAAAATCAGATTTTTATGGCTGGAGCTGCCACTGAACATGTGGGTGCCAGACGACAGGATCAGAGCTTTGGACACTTGAGTCCCCCCTCCTCACAGGGACACGGAATTCCCCTCCCAATTCCCTCCCAGAATTTCCCTCTGCCAGCAAGGCAAAAAGGAAAGACAAAGGTGCTGTGTTTTGGTATCAATACTGGCCTCTAAAATTATATTTAGCATCAAGTTGTGTAGATTTAATTAAACTTTTAACCAGCATTTCGATTGTTCTTCATTCAAATCCTGCCTTTGCTGCTGTTGTAGCAAAATTCCCCCTAGACCTCTTAAAGATGGCCATGACCATCCATTATTCAGACAGCAGAGCTTTTATTTGAATTTAAAATATAATAATCCAGTTCTGCTCATGTTTTGCTGGCTTTTTTTTAATCTGTGCAGCAAGACCTGTGGTTTTAAGGTCCGTGAACTGGAAATTAAAACTTCAAAATGTGAATCCTAAAGAGGAAAAGAAAAGAATTTCCAACCCACTCCTCAGAAACAGCTTAAAATTCCACTGCAAAAGCACCAACCAAAGCCTACAGAATGGAGAGGAAGATCTGAAGTTCTTAATAATCACATTTATGTCAATCAGCAGCATAGGTTTGATGGGATTATTAACAGCATCTCAACAATGATGCAGAAAAACACAGATTGTCCAGGAATTCAAGCAAAGGAAAAAACAGGAGAAGGTCTTTGTTCATAGAATAAAGCTGGGAATTTCATTTGATGCCCAAAAGTTAGCAGCAAGTGGGTCTGGTGAAAATTCTGAAGTGATAAAAGATGGAAGAGACACCAAGGAAATCCCAGGGAACAGCTCTGCTGTAAATTGAAGAACAACTCCCCAAAGCGGCACTTAAAATTGAAATTATTTTAAAATGACCAAAAAAACCCCCTCAGTTTTATCTTTTCTTAATGGAGAAGAAAATGCAGAGCAAATCCAATTATTATTTCTCCCTCATAAGCAAAAGGAGCTTGGGGTTCCTAAAATTAATTAGGAAAATCTGAGTACATGAGGGGTACCAGCAGTTTTTAAACACAATAGAAACTCCAGTTTGGGGGTGAGGAATCATTCCTGAGCTGCCAAGTCTTAGGAACAACAAAAATGTCATTATTTTTGGATCTGTTACCAGGACCTTGAGCTTTTTTGATCATTAATTGACTCATTATGGCATTTTTATTACAGGGAAGTCTAAAGAAATCATCCCAAAATCACTTGCTGTCAATAAAATCAAGCATTTCCTCAAATAATTCACATTTTTGGTATCTCCTGGCTCTCTGGGAAAGCAAGGAGACCTATGAAGAACATGATGGATGGAGAAAAAGAAATAATTTGTGAGAAAGCTGAACTATTCCACATTTATTATTTATTTCAATGTTTATTTTTAATGTTTAATTTTAATTTTTATTCTTCATTTGGAACTGTAGTTGTTAGACACAAGTTGCAACTTCCTTTTACACATGATTCTAGAATGATATCATGGTTAAAGGGAAAGGCATTGGAACAGTGACTATGCACAGCAAAACTACCATTAAAATACGTAAATAAAACAATTAAAATCACATTAAACCGCATTAAAATTGATAAATTTTAGGAATAAAATAATTTATTAATACAATTTATTAGTAAAATTTTAAAAACTATTTGTGGTATAAACTTTAACTGAAGAATATACGTTTAAAATATCTTTACTTGATGGTCTGCAACCCTGGGATGTGCCACTAGATGGCAAGTTTGGCCAGAAATTAGCTGAATTTTAATTCATGGCACGTTTGAAAAGTCCAAGGGCATAGGAAAGAAACAATCACGCCAAAAACAGTGAAAGAGCAGAACAAAAATAGGAGGAGTTCAATAAACAAGTCTCACATGTGGAGCACATCTAATAGCAGTGAAAAAGCTTAAATGGGTTTTAGTTTTGTTTCCACATTGCCACACAAACAGAGAATCAATTCACACACGATTCTGAAGTGATTTTTAGAGAAAAACAATTTAAAATCACTGCTTTAAATATTCCTCACAATTCTTCAGAGCAGTGTCTCAAAGGGAGGAGCCCAGCACTGAGAGCTGACTATTGAATTCCAAATATTCCCAGGAAATATTGGAACATCCTCAGAAATTAAGGTTTTCCCTGTGCAATCCTAGAGCCTTCCCTATTCACTCCACTCTGCTCCTCACTATTTCCATTTGCTCTTTTGTTGCCAGCCTGTGCAGAATTTTTTATCTTGATTTAAAAGAAAAATAAATCCTGTTTTTGAAAGCAGTTTTTGAAAGCAGTTTTTTCTGCAGCTCACTACAGCCTTAAAAATTAACATTAAGAAGTTCTTAACAGAAATATAGCAAATAGAAATACAGCAATATAGAGAAATAAAGTAAAATTAACCCTGCACAATTCTCCCTGTGGTGAAATTCAGATCTCCTTCTAGCAGGGAACAAAACAGCGATGGATGAAAAATTAAACTTTTTGCTTACCTGGAATATCTGCTGAAAACTCTCCAAACAAAAACAGCAGACAAGAAGCAAAGTGGGTTAAAAACACTGAATTTCCCTGGCAGGGGAAATCCCAGGAGCCTTACCTCATCTGGAGAGAGCAGGAAAATGGGAGTTAGCACAGGAATTTCACTCCTCTCACAGCTCAGCCCAAGGGATGTCAGCATCTCCTGGAGAACTTCATATCTCTTGGAATTGCTCATCTTGAGCAAATTAAAATCCTCTTCAGTCTGCACATCCATGGAATTGCTGTCCAGTTCCAAGTGGGCCTGGCAGGATATTAAAAAAAAAATAAAATCAGTTTCTAATTCGGGGATCACAGCTGTCGATACACCACCATTTCCTCTGAAACCTACCCAAAATTTTCCTTCTTAATGAGCTTCTCCTGCAGGAGTTGATCAAATTTGTATTTACCAACTTAAATTTAACCTTCTGCTTTTCAGGGCTGCCAAAACCAACAGCAAGGTTGGTCATATTCTGGCTTGTACAAGAGCAGAATTCCATTAAAATTAAAAAATCATTAAAATCGAAATTACATTACAATTCCATCAAAACTAAAATGACATTAAAATTGAAAGGGCTTTATTAGAACTTGTACAATATATGGAGAACCCAGGGAAGTCACATGAATTAAGTTGAAATCAGTGCACATAAAGAAATGCTTCTGTCTAAAAAAGTTACTTTCTCACCTAGTAAAAATCACTCCTCATGGTTGAAGCAGATGCTTAAAAGTTGAAATTAAATGCAAGAGAAAATAAAAAATCCCTCACAGACCTCCTTTTTTTTGCTCGTTTTTGTCTGGTTTTTCTTTTGTGTTACAAGATACTTCAAAGCCCTTGGACTCTCTGCAGATTCATTTAATTCTATTAAATAAAGCTCTTATTTTTGTTCATTTCTTCCATTTTGCAAAATTTAATGATGTTCTTTGTGTTTTATGTATTTTAATTGAAATTTAGGGATATTAATGAATGTGGTTGCCTCATCCCTGGCAGTGTCCAAGGCCAGGTTGGAGCAGCCTGGGACAGTGGAAGGTGTCACTGCCCCTGGCAGGGGGTGGAATGGGATAATTTTAAGATCCTTTCCAACCCAAACCATTCCATGATTGTAAAAAATACATTAAAAATGAGGCAGGGCATACCCACCCACCAGGAGAGCACAGAAAAAAAAGGGAAACAAATCTGCCAGAATATTTAATGGCTGATGTCACTGCCTGTCCCCTGAAAACAATAAGGGCTTTTCAAATCCAGCCTGGAAGTCATTTAGAGTTATAAAATGTCACACTAATCCTTTTAATCTAATTTCTGAAGCTGGGCTCTAACACCTTTTTTTTTTTTTTCTGGGGAAAACCTCTGGAGTATTAAGTTTTACTCCAGCAGGAGGATCAATTCAAAGGGTGCAGCAAAGCAGAACTTGCAGGAATAATCCATTTTCTAGCAGCCAGCACAGGGGTGGCAGAGCTGCCTACAAAAAAAAGCCATAAACATCCTACTCTGTCAAATAAAGTTTCCAAAAATCCAGCAGATTTAAGCTGGCAAGAGACAAAAACACTTCTAAGAACCTCCTGAATATTTCAGAGCTCCATAACTGCTCCAAGAGTCTCGATGCCTGATCCCTGAGCAGTTAAATTTCAGTGCTCTGGGCTCCTGAGAAAGTTCTCTACCTGAAATATTGGTAAAAATAGAACCTTTCATAAAGTTTATCTGGCTGTTAATTTCCTTAACTTCATCTACTTAACCACTGGAAAATTAATCTTGTTCTGCTTTTCTCAATGTGTTAGGCAGATTCATTTTCTAAATAAAAAATATTAGAAACAGCTTAAAATCCCAGTGCAAAAGGCACCAACCTTTTATAAGGTACCTCTTACCAGCCTTTCCATCATTCCAAATTTTAGCTGGGAATATTTAAATAATTTAAATAATCAGTTACCAACACTGACCTTTCCATGGAAGCTTCCTCACCCATTATCCAGAAAATAAAACTAAGAAAAAAACATTATGAACACTTTAATTTATCTGCTGTTTAATTTTTTGAGGGGTTTGTTTTGGCTGTTTTGGTGTTTTTTTAATCAAAGATCACAACACTGTAACACTGGAGAGGCACATATTCCCTGGGATATTATTTTTAAGTGGAATGAATGATTTTGGCTCATCCTAGACCTCCCCAATTCCACCCCCAGGTGCTCTGAGCTATTTGGTAGGTGCACAATGTCAAACATTTAAAATTTAAAGCCTGAATAAGGACCCAAGAAACAAAAAAAGTTCCCAGCAAGGTTTATTTTACACTCCTTGCTTTGCCACAATTCATATTTTTGTAAGGATTTTGTGGGATGTATTTCTCACCTCCCAAAATCTGCTCGAGGTGTATCCCTGCACAGCTTCCAGCAGGCAGAAAGGGAAAGCTCTGCTCTGGAAGATAACACAATCCCAAAATTGGGGTTGGAAAGGACCTCTGGAGATGATCCAGTCCAACTCCCTGCCAAGGCAGGGTCCCCTGGAGCAGGTGAAAATGTCCAGGTGCCTTTGGGATGTGTCCAGAGAGGGAGAATCCATCACCTCCCTGGGCAGCTGTTCCAGGGCTCTGCCTCCTCCATGGAAAGAAATTCCTCCTCATGTGGAGGTGGAACTTTTTGTGGTTTAGTTTATGGCCACTGCTCCTTGTGCTGTCACTGGGCACCACTGGGAAATTTGGCACCATCCTCTGGCACCATCCTCTGGCACCCCTTGGAGATATTTCCATGGATTGATGAGTAAAATTCCTGCTTCCTACACAAAGCTGTTCTTGTTTTACCACCCTCTGCGATCTTGCCTGATCCACTCGTGCCTGGCTCCGTGGTGACGCCACGGAAACGGAACAGCAGTGCCATTCCCATTCTTTAAGAGCAAGTGAAACCCATCCTGCATTTGGATTCTTTGTACATCCAGGACATCCCTTTACACCTCAGGGGGTGGGGAGGCCCTGGCACAGGGTACCCAGAGCAGCTGTGGCTGCCCCTGGATCCCTGGAAGTGTCCAAGGCCAGGCTGGACACTGGGGCTTGGAGCAGCCTGGGACAGTGGAAGGTGTCAGGGTTGGAATGGGATGAGCTTTGAGGTCTCTCCCAACCCAAACCATTCTGGGTTTCAACACCTCTAATTCACAGGAATCCCCAAGAACATGCAATGGGAACAAGGGGACTTTTTTAGGATTGCACAGCATGCAGCCATGAGGAAATGAATTATTCCCTGCTCACAGTATCAGGGAAAGGATGGCTTCTCCTCCACTGCTCCCAGAAGTCAGATGCACAATAACTGCGTCTTTATCATGAGCTTTAATGTCCCTCCCAACCCAAACCATTCTGGGTTTCAACACCTCTAATTCACAGGAATCCCCAAGAACATGCAATGGGAACAAGGGGACTTTTTTAGGATTGCACAGCATGCAGCCATGAGGGAATGAATTCCTCCCTGCTGACAGTACCTGGGAAAGGATGGCTTCTCCTCCACTGCTCCCATAAGTCAGATGCACAATAACTGGGTCTTTATCAGCATTATTTAATCGACTCAACATCTTCACTCTGCTGGCATCTTCCTTCATCCCTTCCTCAAAAACACAGCCACTGACCAGCAGGTTCAACTTCACCTCAGTGCTGTCCTTTTTAGACACCACCAACTCGTGCACGGCCTTCCTCAGTTTGTTTTTGTGCTTTATCTGCACGCCCCCGAACGTGAAGGACGAAGAAAACCCAAGAATCTTCCCCCCTTTAGCCAAAAATTTCATAAACTGCTTGTGGCTCCCCTCAGGAATGGGCTCCTCCGTGGCAATGACCAGCAGCAGGGAGTTCTCAATCCAGGGATCTCTGAGCACTCGCTCCTGGAGCAGCTGGTAGATGGTGTAGCTCTCAGCATCGATGCATTCCCTGAGCACTGATTTCACCTGCTCAAACCTCCCTTTGGCACTCTCAGAGCCCAGGTAAATCAATATATTAGGGGGTTTTCCAGCAAGGTTTATCCTCTTCATTCCTTTTTCCAGGCATTCATCCTCCTTCTCCTCCGTTTTGCTGCTGCAGTCATCAGGAAGCTCTGGAATGTTCTCTGCAGAGGCGAATCTCACCGATTCGATGGTGCTGTTTTCAAGCTGCAGACACTCGTGGCAGCTGGAAAGGTGCAAGTGGTGATGTTCCCCAGCTCCTGGCTCCTTGGCACATGGGCTGCTGGCTTCATCCTCCTGCTCCCTTCCTTCCTCCAGCTTGGATTTCTCCTCCTCACCTCGTCCCAATCCTGATTTCCCAGCAGGAGTTACTGCATCCATGTCTGCACTTTGCTCTTTCACGGACGGTGCCTCCTGGGCCAACTCCTTCAGAGCAGATTCCTGTAAATAGACAGCTGGAAAATGTAAAGGATAAAAAAAAGGGTTAGAATAATGATATTAAAAGAGTTATGATAAATATCACTAACACAGCAGAATTTAATTTCATTTCAGTACAAATTAACAGCAAGAATTTCACTTACTGGACACAACAAATCCAATTTCCCCCCAGAACAACATAAATCTGCACTCACAACACAAATCTAAAGACAAAACGAAGCAAAGAAAGTACCTCTGGAAAAATGCTGCTCTTTTCAGGAGGGCAGGGTTTAAAACCACTTGCTGCTGTTTTGAAATGAACTATTTGGAAATAAGCTAATAAAGTGATGGTATTGGGTAAGATACAGACATTGAACCACGTCCCTTGCACTGCAGATAAAGGTTTGGCAGAAGAAAAGGGAGTCAAAAGATACTGGAACTGATTTCAGTCTGCAGAAAGGCAGAGAGACCCACCCACAGCAAGATCTCGGAGCTAAGAATCCAAGGGAAAACAAGAAAATAAGAAGAACTGTTAAAAATTCCCCTTTTTCCCTGAGAATGATAGAAATGAGAAGGTAATTTGTAGCAAATCCAAGTGAGAAGAGAAGAGTAAAGATGATTATTGCCAGCATGGAACGTGCAGAGCAAATTAAGAGGAGAGCAAAAACACCCTTCACAAGGGAGGGTTTCTTCAGCTGCTGAGCCATGAAAATACTTCAAGTCAAAGTCTGAAAACTTTTACTGAATCCTTCTCCACTCACACAAAACCAAATCAATTTATTAGGCTTTTAACCCAGTGAGAAAATTGATTAACAACATTTTGTTACAACACATCAGATCCAAGTTCAATCCCTTATGAAATTCATCCCCTTTGGAGCAGAAACTTGAAACAGGATTTTTTTGATATCCCAAGAGAATTTCACAGCTTCCAACCTATGTTATTCCATCTAAAATGTGTCCTGGAGCAGCTTCCACACAGCACTGGAGCAAAAGGAGGCAGAAAACATTTTTTAAAAATGCTTCCATTTCTTCCTTGGGAGAATATTTGTGCAGAACAGCACCAAGAGAGAGAATTTCCCATCAAATTCTTTTGGGAGAATATTCCTACCCTCTTGCACTCCAGCTAAATGTTGTGCATTTTGTCATTCCTTGATTTCTGCCAGTGAACTATGATCCACATTAAAAAACCCCAGCAAACAAAACCCTCACAAAAAACAAAAAGAACCCCACCCCAAACTGTTCTCAATCCATGTTCAGCTTTGAATACACTCCAATTTCAAATATGAAAAAAAAAATAGAACATTTGCCTAAAACCTTCCAGTTTTGGTGATTTTTTGGTGTTTTTTTAATAGATTTGTTAATCTAGCAGTCAAGACTTAGAGAAAATATTTTCTGACTTCTGGTTTGGAGCACCCTGGGTGAGTGGAAAGTCCCTGGGGTAGGAATGGATGATTTTTAAGATTCCTTCCAACCCAAACCATTCCACATTCCTATAAAATTAAAGCAGAGCTACAGAGGGATCAACCGCCTGGAATCCCAACAGGAAGAAAACGCTGTCAAAATAAATGCAGATTTTTCAGGTAAGGTACAAAGACTTTGTACAAAGTCCTAAAATAACCATAAACCAAACGTGTTGTGATGTTAAAAATGATCTGGAGGATACTTACAAACAATCCTGTGTGGCACCATCCCGTTATCCATCTGCAGCCTGTCTTCCAGGAAGGCTATTCCAAGGCTACTGAAATTATCTACACTCGCTTCAGCAATTAACTTAAAAGGTTCACCAGGTTTATAGGCCAAGGGTGAACAAAAGTCTGACCACTTCACAATCTAGAACAGAGCATACGGATGGCTTTCAGTTGGAAAAGGTTATGGAAAAAAAAATACCCAAATAGCAACAATATTGTGAGTTTGCAAGAGGAACTGTGGGAGAATTGGATACAACCCAAAGAATTCACCGAGGAAGGGTTGCTTTAGGCAGCAAAGATTGAGCCCTGGTGAAAGAGAACAACACCCACACCAAGTGTTGGGAGCAAATTGGGAGTACAAAGGAATCATTCCCAAAGATCAAGGCTCTAAAAGTTTCGAGCAACAAAAGGGCAGCAGAGCATTGTCACGTTCTGGAAGAAAAAAGTCTACTTGGATTTATTTCCTTCAGCACGAATTCCAAGCAAGAACGCTGATAAAAAGAACAAAAGTAAGGTACAAGGGTTTAATAAAAAATATCAGAAGCATTAATTAAACCCCGAGGGTTCAAGCTGTTTATCTACATCAAAAATTCCTCTCTCCACGAAAGAAACATTGCACAAGCAGGAGACACAATTGGATACACAAACCAGTTGTTCCCCCATGAAGGAATTTTTTAGAGACAACGAAGCAGCACCTGCCTTCATGACCTAAAAAAAATCAGCCTTTGCCATGGAATATGTTCCAAAAACTGGGAAACAAAGTGCAATTCCCACAGAGCAGCTGCAGCACTTTGACACCACTTCCATGAGGTTCACCTTGTCATCACCACACACAAGATGTAACACACTGATTAAAGAAAAACGAATTTTGAATGCACAAACTGAGGGTGAGCTGTCAGTTATTCTACTTGTTCATAATTAGACTATCAGCTAAATTTACCTTTCTATTTACTGCAATTAAATGGTTTATACAGCATCCAAAAGAATCCAGTTCCAACTTTGGATTTTGTGGTATTTCCCAAGGGAACGAGAAGAAAGAACAAAGCACCCTAATGGTTCTGTCTCCTTTCTAAGCCATTCTCAAAGGCAGTTTCTGATTAGCACAACCCCAATGAGACCATTCAGTCACAGAATTATGGAATGGGTTGGGTTGGAAGGGACATTAAAGATCATCCCATTCCCACCCCTGCCATGGCAGGGACACCTTCCACTGTCCCAGGCTGCTCCAATCCCAGTGTCCAGCCTGGCCTTGGGCACTGCCAGGGATCCAGGGGCAGCCACAGCTGCTCTGGGCACCCTGTGCCAGGGCCTCCCCACCCTCCCAGGGAACAATTCCTTCCCAATATCCCATCCAGCCCTGCCCTCTGGCACTGGGAAGCCATTCCCTGGCTCCTGTCCCTCCAGCCCTTGGGAATTGTCTCTCTCCATGTTTCCTGGGGCTCCTTCAGGCCCTGCAAGGCCACAGTGAGCTCACCCCAGAGCTTCTCCTCTCCAGGCTGAACAATCCCAGCTCTCGCAGCCTTTCCTCCCAGCAGAGCTGCTCCATCCCTCTGCTCATCCTGGTGCCTCCTCTGGGCTCTCTCCAGCAGCTCCACGTCCTCCCTGTGCTGGGCCCCAGGGCTGGGGCAGCTCTGCAGGTGGGGTCTCAATCCAGATTTATATTTATGGCATTTGGATATCTAACATGAAACCTGGCTGGGTATCTTCTGATCCATGACTTCTGCTAACCCTTGGTGAAAAAAATCCCTTTCCAAAAGGAAAAGGGGAGCAGTGTGTGGGCTTTTAGCATGAGATCAGCTGCATGGTTTAACTTTGGGGTTAAACTCCAGCTCTGTGACCCCAGAGCTCATCCCAGGTTTGAGCCAGAGCCCACAGCTGGTGAGAACCAGCCCACAAATTCATGACAGATTTGCCACTGGGGTTCTGAATCCCTGGGGATAACAACCACTCACTCCAACAGCGAGTTCCTACCTCCAGGACCTCCCAGCCCTGAATGATGGGATTTATTCCAGGGCACACCAGCAGGGACCAGTTCTAAAGCAGAACAAAATCTCCTGCTGGGAAAGCAGCTACAGCTGACCACGATCCATCTGAATCCCTGGAGATGGGATCAGCCAAACTTCACCCTGGGGATGTCTGTGACCAAGTCCAGCCAGAGCTGCTCTTGAGCTTTTTTTTGTGGCACCAACTAAAATCTTAGATGTAAAATGTAATTTTGCTGCATAATGCAAATAAAGTGAACACAACGAAGTACCTCACAAAGTAAAGCTCCTGCCAAAACATATGACCCCCCAATCCTGCTCAGGCAACAATCCATTCGCTCCAGAGCACAGCAAAAACCCTCAGGGAATATTTTCTAGCTCTCCTGCTATGATTCAAAACCAAAATTCTGAATAAAGGATGAAAGGCCAGTTCCTAGCCAGAGATGAGAAATTATTCATACTTCTGTTTTCTGAGTCCACCTCATTTTCACCAGTCACACATCACTGATAGGCCTACAAAAAATGGCTTTTCTGGCCAGAAATTCTCCCAGGAGCAATGTGTTCCCACAGCCCCTGGCTATGGTGACAGTCTGAGGTACCAAAATTAAGGTCACTTCACACAGAAGAACAGTAAACAAAATAAACCAGCAGTCCTTTTCCCCTTCAGTTTTGATTTGTTGCCTGGACTATCACTTCTGAGCTTTGTAAATCTAATTAATTAATAAAGTCCACATACGAATGCAAAATTTTCCATCCTAAAGGAAACGAAAGCAAACCCAAAAAGATGAAAAAAACAAAATAAACACCAAAAGAACAGACAATTAGAGCTTCAATGTAGATGTTTTTGGGGATCTTGCTGCTACAAAAAATAAAAAGAAAATAAAAATCTTTCATCTGAGCTGGTCCAGCACTGCCCAGGTGCACTCTGAGACAAGAGGGAGGGCACAGCTTATTTATTTCAGGGATAAATCCTGCACGGATTCCATCAAAGGCAATAAAACCATTTCCAAAGCAGCTAAGCAGCTTTGCTTCAAGGAAACCTGTGCCCAGTGGAAGCAGAATGAGAAGATTTGAGCAGAAAACGTCCCACCAAGCTCTGGGTGCCTCCAGCCCTCACTCAGAGCTCCATGGAGCCAAGGATTTTCCCTGCTGCAGCACTTGTGGCCATCATTCCTGGCTAATGTGCTCCAAATCCATGCCCTGTTCTGGAACTGGCAGGGGGTGAAGGCTCTCAAAGTCTGATTGCAGCCCCAAATCTGGAGCTGAGCCCATTCCCAGCCTGCCCTCAGATAAATCTGTTTACCCACCCCTCTGCTCTCCATGTTCACTCCCCAGAGGATTGCTGGATCATCTCCCAAAACGAGTGACCTGGAAAACTCTGGATCCTCATCCAGGGAAGCAGCCAGGCCACGAGCACCTGGGGATGTGATCTCCTGGAACTCCAAAAAGGAGCTTGAAACCCTATTCCAGGAAATAAGGGTGACAGATGGCCCTTTAGGGGCACTCAGGATAGCTCCTGATCCATGGCCACAGGGGTGATCCCAGCTTGGGGCAGAGACTGATCCATGGAAAAGCTCTGGAATCCCAGCAGGCAGCCTGAATGTTTTATTGCAGCCTGCACAGACACACCCTGACAAGCACATCTTCCCTTTCCTCCTCTTTCCTGGAGGCACTGAGATCCATCTCTCCTCTCCCACAGCCTTCCAGAGCCTAAAGAGGGCTTAAAAAAAAAGCAGGAGAAGGATTTTCCACAAGGGACACCTTCCACTATGCTCCAAGGCCTGTCCAGCCTGGCCTTGGGCACTGCCAGGGATCCAGGGGCAGCCACAGCTGCTCTGGGCACCCTGTGCCAGGGCCTCCCCACCCTCCCAGGGAACAATTCCTTCCCAATATCCCATCCAGCCCTGCCCTCTGGCACTGGGAAGCCATTCCCTGGCTCCTGTCCCTCCAGCCCTTGTCCAAAGTTGCTCTCCTGGAGCCCCTTTAGGCCCTGGAAGGGGCTCTGAGATCTCCCCAGAGCCTTCTCCTCTCCGGGCTGAACAATCCCAGCTCTCCCAGCCTGGCTCCAGAGCAGGGGGGCAATTCCCACACACAGCCAGAAAAAAGTGCTACTGAAAAGTCTCAACAAAATGTCTCTGGGTCTGTTTGAAACATTAAACAGAGCTTGATTATTACTGATGACTAAAGAGGCCAACCTAGAAACAGAGACTGGGCAGGAGGAAGGGAATAAAGGTGGATATTTATTTGAAAGGCCTTCAGAGGCACACCCTGGGCAGGCCAAAGGCTGCACCCAAAATGGACCCCGAGTCACGAGTTCTTCACACTTTTATAGCTTTGGTCCATTTGCATCTCAATCCAATTTCACCAATTAAACTTTAGCTAATGATGGAATTTCCCCTCAGCTTGCCCCCCTTCTCAAGATGCTGGGTTACACATTTTGGGCCTAGGCCGGGCTGGGTGTCCTTGGAGAGCAGCCTGGAGAGGCTTTGTTCTGTCTGTCTCAGCATGAGAGAGCAGCAGCTCCCAGGCTGCAGGACACTGCAGAGTCACACACTGGGAATGCACAACTTGAAACATATAAAAGTTAAAACCTAAGGCATCATTACCAGTGATCTGAATGAAGCAATTCCCTTTTTATTCCCAATAACACCACAACCCATCTGTACCACCTCCTATGCCAGAAACAAAGAGCTGCTCACCTCCTTTGAAGAGTCAGGTCCTTTCTGCACGTTCTCTGTCTGAGCAGAAATGCTTTCTGTCACAAAAGCTATGTGTTCTGCTGTGAGCAACTTCTCAGGGTAAATGAAAGGAGAAACAAGGAGCACACTCCACCTGTTTAAGTCATCAAGGAACTGCAAGAAACGGGAAAGGAAAATAAGTCCGTGTAGGAAGGAGCTGATTGAAGAATTCCTTTTTAAATTACGCCCAGCTTAAATTCAAATCTGACCCTCCAGCCTCGCAGGAAGGGTGATGATTATTTCACATTCCCCGTGAGACAAAAAAAGGGATAAAGTTCTGAACCACTACAAAGGAACACTGAAAGTAAAACTATAAGTGACAAGCCACGTTTTTAAGCCAACTCAAACTGCAGCTTTTACAGGAAGAGTGAGTGGGACACAGAACCACTGGCACTGGGACTCTTGTGGGACATTTGCCACTGGCAGCATTCCTCATTCACCTGATCCTCCTCTCCCATTCACACTGAATATTGAATCCTCATGGACCTACATCAAAATTCCTCATTCATTATGAAACTCGTAAAATATAAAGAAATAACTCGTTCAGAATCAATTTTTCCAGAAGTTATTCTATCCCCCACTCGGCAGACCATTGGACAAATGTTTTCTTCATTAAATTACAAAAGATTCCCTCTCTTCTCCTCACCAAGGAGCAAATTAAGCTCAAAACCTGGAATCAGCAGATCAACAAACACATTTGAGACACTCACAGCTTCTCAGTAATCTGTCCTCATAAAATATTCCATCAGTTTTTAATTTTTATGTAGATTTTCCATTGAATCTGATTTGTCTGTCATATTTTAAAAATGGCAAACATTAGAAATAAATATTTTGCTGCTGCCATACTACAGACACACATCTTCAGTAATTCCATGTAGAAGCAGAAAAGAATTCCCCTCTGGCACTGAATTCTAACACTAAATGTGTTCATCACTGCACATCCCAAATGAAACCAGAGAATATTGAGGCTCTGGGAGCAGCTCACTGATCCAACCACCCTTAGTGAGCACAGGAGCTGCACAAGCAAACACTGATTTCTCCCACAGGAAAGTGAACTGAACTCAGGAAGCTTTAAAGCACCTTAAACATCCGATTTGGCTAAAGATCAAACAAAAAAAACCCTTTTACAGGTTATGATTTATGACCTGCTGGTATCTTAAGTTACTGATCACAGTCCAAGCAACTGAGAGAGCACAGGAGCTTTGCTGCTGCCCAGAAGCTAAAAAAATATCTTAATTAAGCTTTTATCTCTCCACAGATGATGCAAGGAGCTCCCCAGAGATGCAGGGACAGAGCCCTCACCCCGAGGTGCAGCACAACAGGAGCTGCCCCAGGGATTCTCAGAGTCAAACGCTGTCACCACATCTTTTAAAGAGACAAAAACATATTGAATAACAGCCCCGAGTCTATGCCAGACTTCATGCCAAGCTGCAGTTCCCCAGAGGGCTTCCCAGCTCCCAATAAACACCAAAAAAAGGAGCAGATTATAAAATCAGTCTGCATGAATAGCACTGCAGACAGAAAAAAATGTGCTTGCTGTGCAAGGACTGAGGAGAAGCTGTTCCAGAAACGAGCAGGAATGGAGCAAAGATCAGCAGAAATCAGTTGAAATCCTCTTCACAAAACAATAATCCAGGGCAACTCGGGCAGAACTCCTCTAAACACAGCTTTGTTTTGGTTTTGAGAGCTTTACTGGAATGTGAATTCAGTATTTAACTCGGCTGTGAGAGATTCTGAGATTGCCACCATCGCTCTTAAGTGTGAAATGATCTGTTCATTAAATAGCAAAAAAACCTGGTTTTAAATAGAACCAACTCCATCAGCATTTCTAATCTTGTTTTCCCTCACTGCAAACGTTCTCTTTACCCACTGAACTTATGAAAAGCTTCTCTGCTTCCTAAAGAGCACTCAGCCACTGACACGCTCCATAAATCCCTTTCCAGCAACGCCTGGAACAACTGAAATAATTCCCAGCAACACCCACACCAACACCAGCAGAAAGTAGAGATCGAGAAGAGCCTTACCCACACCAATTCTGACATTTAGTGACAAATTTAGACAAACCCAACATTCATTTAAATAACTCAGACTGTCTGGGGTCAGTGCCAGGGGAGTTCCACTTCTAATCCTGAAAGTCAGGCGAGCTTAGTTTCAGTTTTGCTTCCAGCACTGTGAAGTGGAACTGGTTCAGGCACAGTATTTTTCCACTGTCATGGGCTGCCACAGCCTCCCCCCACCCCTGCTCATTTGTAAAAAACCACAATTTTCATTTTTCACCTCGTTTTCCTCACTTAAAACAATGTTTTGTATGGGGAGGAGACCACAGCTCTCAGTAACCAAAGGCTCAGTTCACATTCCAGGACAGATCCAGCAACGTTTTAAACCCCTGACACGAATCTTGAACGCACAAACACAGCATATATTTTTAGACTAAAGCCTTATATGTGCTCAAAGTATGTTGCTAAAATGGAAAGAGGCTTTTCCCAGGGATGTGAAGTGACAGAACAAGGGGGAATGGCCTTAAACTGAAAGTGAGCAGGTTTAGATGGGCTATTGGGAAGAAAATCTTCCCTGTGAGGGTGGGGAGGCCCTGGCAGAGGTTGCCCAGAGAAGCTGTGGCTGCAGGAAATGTCCAAGGCCAGGCTGGACGGGGCTCTGTGCCCATGGCAGGGGGTTAGAACTGGATGCTCTTTAAGGTTCCTTCCAACCCAAACCATTCTGTGATTCTATAAAATTTCCATCAAGCTCTCCCAGCCGAGCTTTCCTATAACCACTGCTGTCCTTGCAAAGCCACACTTCATACATACACATATATATACATATAAATATACATTTCTAGCACATTATAGCATCCCTCAGCCCATTTCCTGTTCCAACAAGCTCTAGCGAGCAGCGAGGAGCGGTAACCACACCTGAACCAACATTTCCTACCAAAGCAACCACCTGGCTCTCCCCTCCTCCTTCCCCGTGGCTGTGACAGCGCGGGGGAATTCCCTCCACGCGTTACTTTTCCCAATCCCAAATCCCTGCCCACCGCCAATCCCCAAAAATCCCAAATCCCTGCCCGCAGCCCCGTCCCCATTCCCGATTCCCGGAGCTCCGCGGGGCGGGGATGCGCATCCCCGTTACCGCGGCAACCGCCGCATTCCCCGCGCATCCCCGCGCCTCTACCTGCGCCTCGCCGGTGCAGAACACCTTTCCGCCGATGCGGAGGCAGACGCGCTCCTCGGGGTGCGGCTGGCGGGCGCAGAAGGTGAAGGAGCAGCGGGAGCGGTGCAGCCTGCGCACGGTGCTGCGGACGAGCGCGGCCGAGCGCGGCCCCCAGCGCGCCCACAGGTACAGGTAGCACAGCGTGATCAGCATGGCGGGCGCGCGGCCCCGCCCCCCGGCCGCCCCGGCCAATCGCAGCG
>VWZT01007531.1:6325-16834 GCA_013397055.1 Pachycephala philippinensis | reverse complement strand
GGGTGCTGGAGGCCGGGTGGGAGCAGCCACAGCCCTCCCTCCTCTCCCTCTGGGCCCAGGGCCAGGCGTCTGTGAGTGATGGGCAGCAGAGCCTTTATCAGCCCAACTTTGTCCTCTCTTCCGGCCCAGGAATTGCTCATGAGCTATTTGTGAAGTTTTTGACTTTAATTGTTCTCCTAAATTATTCATCAAATCATTTCAATAGCCAGCTCTCGGGCCAGATTCCATTTTCTAGGAGCTGTTTCCGGGCCTGCTCCTGGCAGGGAACGCACGGCTGAGCAGCCACGGAAAGGGAATGCAAACAGGGATGTGGAACACAGGGAAACAGCTGCAGGGAACACGGAGCGAGCTGTCAGGCTGAGCTGCTGCGTGCTCAGGCAGTGCCCAGCCCGCGTGGCTACCCTGCCCAGCACCTCCCAGCACCTCCCAGCACCTCCCAGCCACATCCCTGCAGCCCGTGGATCAAAGCAGATCCCTCCCTCCTGCCCTCCCGGGCACCAGGAGTCGGAGAACTGGGGTTGGAACCAGGTGAGCTCCAAGGTCCCGCACCAGCCTGGACCATTCCACCATTCTGCTGGAGTCCAAACGCTCCCCAGGTCCCACGGGCACAAACTGAGGCTGTGGCCGTGACAGAGCCAAGGTGAGGCTGGGGAGGAGGCCAAGGACTGACCCCGTCTGCTCCTGGGATAATTTATCTCCCCAAGCCGGCTCAGGTTTCCTGGCTTCAGCGTCGCTCTTGAAAATTTATGGGTTGAGAAAGTTCTTGGAGCCCAGATCCCTCGCCCTGTCACCTCTTCAACCTCGTGTTTATCAAGACACGAGTTCCTCTTCCTCCCACCCTTTGTTTTGGCTCTTGGAGCACAGAGCTCAGTCCTGGTGCTGCCCGGGCCGTGTGAAGGTGGGATAAATCCTCCCTGTCCCCTCCTTGTCCCCACTCCTCTCTTTCTGTCCCCATTTTCCTTGTTCCGCTGTGACATCCTGCTCTTTCCAGCTCCACATTCTCTGCCGCTCCCCTGCTCTGTGTTTCACTCCCTTGTCTTGGCAAAATGGGCATCTTTGAGCCTGGGAGTTGCCACGGCGACAGGAGAATCGTGGTGACGTCGGGGTGGGTGCTGGATTGATGTCCTGCACATCACCCTTCGGCACTTGGGATGTTCCAAGGCTCTCGGGGCAGGGAGTGGCCATGGGCAGTGACAGGCTCAGAGACGACATCCCCCACCATAGGAGAGGAATTTGTTATTGTGTTCACCAGGAAAAAAATCCGTCCAGGTTTCTTTCCAAAGAGTTTCCCTGTCTCACGGATTTTCAGTCACCTGTGGAGCAAGAAGCAATTTAGTGGGATCAGCAGGGAACCTTCCAGGCTTGAGCAGCAGGAAACAGAGGAGGGCAGCAAGGTCCCTGCTGGGAGAGGAGGAGGTTTCAGCACTTGGATGAGGATTGCAGGGAATGTCCAACCCCGAGCGTGAGGAGAGCCCAGGTGAGGGGGTGGGAGACGCTCAAGTGCCAGGGATTTGAGAAGGAGGCTTATAAAAATGCTGGAAGTAATGAAAGGAGAGAAGAATGACCAGGAGAACAGAGCAGTTTATTCCAGGAGGAACGCCATGGCTGCGGAGGAAAGAGAGGAGGAAATCTGAGAGAGTTCAATAAAACCGTGGACAATCGAGACGAGGTGAATTAGAAGAAAACATTCCCATTGTCTCGGAACACAGCCCCCCTCCAGGACATCCCATAAAGTGACGCAGCAGCAGATCTCAATCAGATCAGAGGAAGTCTTTTATCGCAGGGCCCAGATGCTGAGGACAAGGCCCCTACCCCGGGACAGCAGCAGGAGAAGCTGCAAACAGTGATCCTGAAAAACCCCCTGGCTCGG
This sequence comes from Pachycephala philippinensis, assembly GCA_013397055.1. Classification (NCBI taxonomy): domain Eukaryota; kingdom Metazoa; phylum Chordata; class Aves; order Passeriformes; genus Pachycephala; species Pachycephala philippinensis. The sequence goes on along the minus strand of VWZT01007531.1, from coordinate 14,964 downwards.
GAAATCCCTGGATCTGGCAGCTGCCAGGGGCTGAAGGACTCACAGGGGAGGAGGGTGCCTGGGCACACCCCATTCCTGGTGCTGCACCCTGGCAAACATCACGGCTGCTGCCACCAAGGAGACACCTCTGGCCCAGGTGTGGGAGGCCAGTGAGCCACCAAAAAAAAGAGGAAAGACAAACAAAATCCAACCCCAAATGCCAACAGCTTTGCCAAACCACGGGAGAGCTGCTCAGTAACTCCAGGAGACCGAGCACACTCACCCTGGGACACGTCCCTGCTGCTCAGGCAGGGATGAGGCAGGGAAAGAGGCAGCCTGAAGTCTCTCCTTTCCCAGAGGAGGGGAAGGAAACAAGACCCAGGAGGATGGGTCTGGAAAGGGAAAGACACATCTGCCGTGGATGGTTTTGCTCCAGCTGGGCTCACAGCAGCCTCTTGCAGAGGACACACCAGGCAGTTCTCAGCAGTTATTAAAAGCGGATAAAAATCCCCTCCCGTTAATTCTGCTGGCGGAAAGCTCCGGATCGATGCACAGAGCTGGCCCTGCTTATTTATTTATTTACTCCCAGCGTGGTCCTGGCTGCACAACGATGGAAATTGGGATGCGCTAGGGGATGAGAAGCTTTTGAGGGGAAGAGGCAGCTTGGGATGCGGAGCAGGGAGTGGGGAGCATCCCTGTGACACAGAGCTGGACCACCCCTCTCACCGGGTTCAGGCTCCCTCCAGGGACCAGTTTGTTCCTCGAGTGGAGGAACAAAAAAATCCCGATGGAATTTGTGCTTCAGCGAACACGGAACACTTCACCACAGCCAGGTTGGCTTCCCAGCCCCGCCTGTCCCCAAATGCCACCTCCCTCTCGCTCTCCCTGCACCCAGCCATCACCATCCCGAGCCACGGCCGCACATCCCAGACGGATGCACGGAGCCAGCCACACTCAGCTCCTTCCCACGCAGTTTCAGAGCCGCTCTGCTGGAGTTTCCCGAGCTTTATTTAGCTCTGCCAGGCTGCTTTTGTGGAGTTGAGTAATTGCTGTTTGTTTATCGTGGATTGGGTGTCGATAGCTGGGTCACACCCCGCGTGCTCCCGCTCCAAAGGAGCCGTCTGATCCATTCAATTAAAATTTCTCCTGATGCTTTAATCGTTTCAGGAATTTCTCCTGCTGAGGGAGGTTTCTTGTACCTTTAGGAGCACAGAGCTGTGAAGGAGGTGGATGTGGCTCAGGACACGCCACTAAAATCAGCAAAACTGAGTCCTGCACCCCTGATCTTGTTGTCCCTTGGGGAAGTGACCGTGGTGAACAGGGTGGTGGTGCTGGGTCCGTGGTTGGACTTGATGATTTCAGAGCTCTGCATATGATTCCAGGATTATGATTCTGCACAGTCCCATCCAGTCAAACCTGGAAACCCCTGGATCCCCTCAAAGGTTGGGCTCGATGATATTTGAAGTCTTTTTCAACCTAAAGGATTCTGTAATATTCTTTAATATTCCCACCCTGAAGGAATTCAAGCAATGCCTGCTGGTGATTGGAGAAGCAAAGAGTGCTCCAGCAGAGCCAGGACTCGGAGATGGGAAAAGCCCTTTCCCCAAGGCAGCTCACCCGACACCACCCCGACATCGCCTGCTCCACGGCCCGAGCCAACAATAACTCCATCGGATAAACCTCAGCTCCTGATGGCTAAAGCAGCATCCGAGCTGAGCTTGGGAAGTGGCGAAATGAGGGATGAGTCCATCAGGGACCAGGTTTGGAAAAAAGAGAAGGAAAACTCATTCTGCAGCCATTCGGTGGAGGGAGCAGCTGTCCCTGCGCTCCGGGGAAGCCAAGCACCAGCTCCGCTCGCTGGCACATCCCGCCTGCTCCAGTCACTCATTCCAGCCTTTCCCACTGACAAGGCTGTGGAACAGATTGCTGTCACCAGCTCGGAGCTGAAGGGAGGGGGGAGCCATGTGGGGAGTAAGTTGGAAAAGAAAAAGCCATCAAAAAATCCGTGTAAACCAAAAAAAGCCTTTCCCTCAGCCAGGGCCCTGTGGGTGGGCTCTGGGTGTGGATGAGCTCTGGGTGCGGATGGGATCTGGGTGCGGATGGGATCTGGGTGAGGATGGGATCTGGGTGCGGATGGGATCTGGGTGAGGATGGGATCTGGGTGCGGATGGGATCTGGGTGCGGATGGGATATGGTGAGGATAGGATCTGGGTGCGGGTGGGATCTGGGTGCGGATGGGATCTGGGTGCGGGTGGGATCTGGGTGCGGGTGGGATCTGGGTGTGGGTGAGCTCTGGGTGCAGATGGGATCTGGGTGCGGATGGGATCTGGGTGCGGATGGGATCTGGGTGAGGATGGGATCTGGGTGCCAGCGTGTGGAGGGCACGGGCAGGAAGGGGAGCAGATGGGTGCTGAGCAGAGGCTCTGGCAGGGCTGGTGAGTGCCTGGGCAGAGCCTCCCAGCACCAGCCCGGCCAAGCATCAGCCAAAGCTTTGGCAGCCCAGATTTGGGTCCCACTGGGCTGCTGTGACTCCTCCCTCCCCTCGTGCCCGCACAGAGGGACCAGATCCCAGCAGGACAGCAGTGGGACAAGGCAGGAACTGCCTCTATCCATGTGAGGAGCACAGAGGAAACCATGACCACTACAACCATGACAATGACCACCATGACCATGAGCATGTCCGAGACCACGTCCACATCCACGTTGGTCACGTCCACTGCAGCCACCACCACCATGACCACCATGACCACCATGACCACCACTGGGAACTTAATTAGGTCCATTAATTAAGCTCATTGTGCCACCTCCTCATCAGGCCCACATGGGGGATGTTGGGAGGCCCATCCCTCAGCTTCCATGGGTGCTGCCAACCTCCCCGGTCCCAGCAGTGTCCCAGGCAGCTCAGAACCCAGGCTCTGGTGAAAGACCCTTCCCAGGGACATGCTCCATGCTCATCCCTGTCCCTGCAGCTCATCCATGTGGTTCTTCTATCCATTTATCCCAGGTAAATGAGGCCCAGCACCTCAACTCCCCCAGCACTGCCATGTTCCTACACGACAGCCTGGGATTTGTTTATGCTCAGATTACTTTGCTCTTTTTTCTGTCTAAAATCTGGGCCATTTATTTGAAATAAACCCAGTGATTTAACAAGGGAACAAAATCCCAACCCCTGTGGCATCGAGTTTCAAAACATTTGGGTTATTTGAACATTTCTGTCACTTCCAGCGGGGTAGGAACTGCTGGAATTTAACTCACACTCACAAATGGCTTTATTTCTCTCCTTGTGTGTCCGGGTAAATTTGGTATCGTGGAAATAAAATTTGTCAAACTTGATCTGACACTCTCCGATCCCAAAATTCCTCTGGGATTGGCTGGGTGGGCACACACCACCTCCACAGGGAGAGGAGGACTCCGGCCGGAATCCCAGGCTGGTGGCAGCATCTCTGCTCCCAGCTGGCACAACTCAGCATTCCTGGGATGAGGGTGCTGGGATGAACAACCCCAGCTCAGCATTCCTGGGATGAGGGTGCTGGGATGAACAACTCCACTTCAGCATTCCTGGGATGAGGGTGCAGGGATGAACAACCCCATTTCAGCATTCCTGGGACGAGGGTGCCGGGATGAACAACCTCAGCTCGGCATTCCTGGGATGAGGGTGTCGGGATGAACAACCCCAGCTCAGCATTCCTGGGATGAGGGTGTCGGGATGAACAACCCCAGCTCAGCATTCCTGGGATGAGGGTGTCGGGATGAACAACCCCAGCTCAGCATTCCTGGGATGAGGGTGTCGGGATGAACAACCCCAGCTCAGCATTCCTGGGATGAGGGTGCAGGGATGAACCCCACAGCACAGCCTGATGCCCTCATTCCCGGGAAGCTGTGAGTGTTTATCTCCTGTGGCACCTTCCCTCGGAGGTGGCTTTAACGCAACGCCGTGTCTGGATTTGGGATTGATGGAAAGGTCAGCGGGATCAGTGGTGATTAGCTGGAAAGGACCTACAGAGCCCGTTGTTTGCTCTGGATTAATGATCTGGCTGCTGAGCCAAGATTCCCTTGAACCACTTGAGAAATGAAAGGACAAACAGCCGGGGCTGGGATTAGAGCTGGAATCCCAGCACCTGCCGGAATCCCGACACCTGCGGGAAGGCAGCAGTGCCAGGCTGGCCTGGGGTGGTGTGCCCGGGATCCCTCTGCCAGCAGGAGAAGAGGGAGCAAAGGGGAACTGGGCACAGGAAGGAAAAATGGGAACAAGGCCCAACAAAACCTTGCTGCCAGAGGGGAGGCAGCGAGGGGAGCGGGAATTCTGACATTCCTCTGGAGAACTGAAACACCTCCCAGGGGGGACTTTAATGTGGAGCATCTTGAGTGACCTGAAGCTGCACCACGGGAGGTTCAGATTGGATTTGGGAACCTTTTCTCCACAGAAAGTGTTGCAAAGCTTTGGACCAGGCTGCCCAGGGCAGTGGTGGCATCACCAGCCCTGGATGTGTTCCAAAACCCTGGGGATGTGGCACTGGAGGACACGGGTTAGTGATGGCCATGTGCTGCTGGGGTTGTGGTTGGACTTGATGATCTTAAAGGTCTTTCCCAACATTAATGATTCCATGAATCTATGAATCCACTTTCCCAGGATGTGGCTGACCCCCGTCCCCTGCGCTGGACATGGAGCACAGTGGGATTTGGGATGGACAAGGACATCCTGGGGGTCCTGCAGGGCTGAGCTCCCAGGGCTGTCCCAGCTTCATTCCTTAAACTCGATGGGGATCAGGGGCTGCCTGGCTGGGTTTGAACAATTCCCAGGCAGCCCCATCCTCCCGGAGCTCATGGATAGGAGATCAATAATTCATCCCGAGCACAGGGTGAGGATTCTCCCAAACCCACCAGTGGGATTTCAGCTGTCACCCAAACATCACCTGTGGCATCTTCCCACCTCTCCTTTCAGATTTCCTTCAAAAGCTTCGTTTAGATCAAAATCGATATTTCCAGCACGTTAATTAAGTCCTAATTGCTGATTAGAAACATATTTGCTGAGGTCTACCAACTATGGAACAAGTGATGTCTTACTACTCCCTCCTTGCCGGGATTCAGACTGTGGAGAGGCTGTTCCGGTGAGGAACTGGCGTGTGGATGATGTGCAGGCAGAAAGCACGGAGGAGCCATCTCCCAAATGGGAGCAGACAGCTCGTTATGTTAATGAGATGCCGGCTGATGATGAGGAACACATTGATAAGGTTTGGGACTGATAGGGATCTCCTGTGCTCAGTAGCTGTGAAACCTCAATCAATGTGTTTCTCATCAGCAGCCGCCATCCCCTGCACATAAATAACATTCCCGATGTGGAGAAGAGCCGCACTTCCCAGAAGTTAATAAGGAATCCCAGCTCCCCACCTCCCGTTCCTGTCCCCGCCCCAGCAGGAACCCCGGGATGGGGCTTTGCCGCTCTCCCGCCGCCCACGTCGGTTCTGCAGAGATCCTACAGAGACCTGGGGCTGCTCCAGGGGCATCCAGGGGAGAGCTCCGGGCCACTCGGGCTCCCTGAGTTCTGTATTCCATGAACGCCAACATTCCATGGACCCTCATGTTGGTGTTTCGAGGTCTGAGAGCCCCAAGGCTCTGGGGACAGTCTCACTGGAGGATGTCCCTCTCTCCTGACTTCCCAACGCCTATTCCATGCTGGAGAAGGCAGGGATGTGCCCAGCGCCTGGGTGGCTGAAGGAAGGGGAGCTGGTGGCTCCTCCACCTCTGCCTCAAGCTGTTCCCTGCCACTCGGTGCCCTCAGCCTGGCCGGGCACTGATTTCTCCTGGAAATCCCTCACCTTCCCTCACCAGTTTTCCAAACTTCAAAGCCTCCCATCTGTCTCCATTGCCATCAGTCCCCCACCTTTCCTGCCAGCTGTTTCCTCTTCCTGGGGGTTTGTGCTCAGCTCTGACCATCATTAAAAAAAATACATAAATAGATGGACGTTTGACCAAAATTATCGCCTTAAGAAAGAGCAGCTTTTTGGCTGATTCATAAATTTTGATCAAAGAATTTCCTGGTTTCATTCTCACTCCTCCACCTGGTTCTTCCTCAGCAGCCTCGGGGCCCTCAGCCTTTCCCCAGCAACAAAGACTCCCCTTCGTTAGTGAGAAACCTCATTTAGCCTCATCAAATGCTGCTTCAGCATAGCAGTTAAGTCTTTAGGCAGTGCTAAAGATTCTCTCTGCCAGAATTTCATTCCCAAAAATAAAAGGGTCCAGAGGAAAATTTCTTCCCTGGGAGAAACCCTCTGCTCTGTGACAGGTCTGTGCTTGAGGGGATGGAGGACAAGGGGGAGGCCGATGCCAAGGGACAGGCAGAGGAGGAGCAGATGAGGATGAAGTCAGGAAGAAAGAAGAGACCAAAAAGGCCCTTTTTTTTGGGAAAAAAGAGGAAATCAAGAGGGCTGAGAGGAGAGCGGGTGACACAGGGTGCTCAGCCCACACCTCGTGAATGCCACAGAGGGGCAGGCAGGGAATTGCTTTATTATTGTTTTTCCTTTCAGCTTTCCTCCCTCCTTTTATCTTTGATTGTGAAACAAGCTGATTTTAATTAAAAAGCCTTCCAATTAATGCTGCCCTGGAGTTTTCATTTCCTGGGCTTCGGTAATTTGCCAGCCCAGGTTCGGGGAGGTTTTGTGTTCCTTTTGGGGAAATAAATAACAACAAGCAGGATGAGTCAGGAAGAGGAGCAGGATGAGCTGGGAAGGGTGGCTGAAGGGAGGAGAGGGGTGGCTGTGCTGGGGGCACCCTTGTCCCTGTTTGGGGCACCCTTGTCCCTGTTTGGGGGACCCTTGACCCTTTTTGGGGAGGGGGGAGGCACAGGGGGCTGCACGGGGGGATCCCTCCCTGCTCGGGCTGAGGTCACAGCCACACCTGGCACCTGCCACCCTCGCTGGGCTTTGCAGGCACAAAAAGGGCAGAGGTTTCCCAAAGACTCCATCAGAACATGCCCGCTGTCCATCGATTTCCCACTGCCTGCTCAGGAGAGAGAAGCAGCAGGAATTGTCCCGGGTTTGGGGCTCCAGCCCTTCCCTGGAACATCCGTCATCCCCTCTTTGCTGACCGATGGCCCCCGGGCAGCCGCGGGGGTGAGTTCTCCTCTTCCCCGGGGTGAAGCAGCAGGAATCATCCAGGATTTGGGGCTCTATCCGGTCCCCTGGTCCAACTGCGATCCCCTCTTTGCCGACCCCTGGGCAAGAGCAGGGTGAGTTCTCCTCTTCCCGGAGCTGCCGGAGCCGCAGAGGCGGCGGAGGAGGGAGCCCGGACCGAGCTCCTGGGGCCGGAGGGGACGTGGCACCCCCGGAGCCCTCGGGCACATCCCTATCTCTCTCGCACACGCCCACAGCTGCACGTGGACAAAAGCCCCAGGAAAAGAAAACGAAAAAATAGCTTGTGGAAAGCCTTTATTATCCTCAATCCCATCTATTGTTAATGGGGTCGGGAGTAGGGAGTGTTTGGAGAATTCATTTGTGATAAATATTTATACCGCGTGTTTTTGGGCTGTTATCTGCAGAGTGCGCCTGTTTGATCTGGTGTCGTGCTTTCTTTGGGTCATTTACATCCCCTTTCGAAGCAGCGCTTGTCCGATAGCAGCTATCACATAATTAAGTTTCTTTTGCTTATCCCTAATCCTGTCAAACCACCTACTTATCTCTAATTTCCTGTCCATTACCCTCCTTGGGGGAGCTTAGATCTCTAACGCAGGACAGGGACGGCTGCGAGGGCACCGCCGGAGCCCCCAGCCCGGGCTGGCAGCTCCCAAACCAGCTGTGACGAGCGCTGCTGGGGACATTTCTCATGCTGGGGACACTTCTCATGCTGGGGACAAGCCACAGGCTGAGCCGCAAAGCGGGAGAGCCGGGGGCTGTGCTGGGCAGCGATTTCGGGATCATTTAAAAACAAAAGGCTGAAGCAAAGCCACGGGGTTTTGAAATCCTTCCTTGGTTTTACGTCCCTCCTGCCGGGCCTGGGATGGGGCACACCTTGGAATTAACGGGGCTGGAAATGTGCGCTCCTGGAGTGTGGCTCCGCAGGCAACTCCCCGTGAATGCCTGTAGGACACGGGTCAGGGGACAGGAGCTGACACAGCAGAGCCAGGCAGGGCCCGAAAGCAGGATTAAATCTGGTCTGAGTGAGCGACATCCCAGCGAGGGGACCTGCGTGAAGAATTTATGTTCTGTGCCCATCAGGATGACAAAACCCGGCTGGTCCCGGGCTGCTGGAAATGGCCAAACCTTTCATCCCTCGGAAATGTGCAGAACAACTCCCGTGGGCTGTCCCTGAGGGCACAGCTCCTCCGTGGGCTCCGCGCTGAGGAGTCACCGTCCCACGGGAGCGACACTTGGCAGGGCTGAGAGCGAGCCCTTCCCCTGGCCCTGCCTGAAATCCGCCGCTTCCTGCCGGCCTTTTCCCAGCTATTTATGGAGCAGGGCTGACCAGGTGCCCCCGCGAGGCGCTTTCCCCTGGGAAAGAGCTGCCTCCGTGCCTTGCCAAGGCCTTGGTGGGACAAACACCACCCCAGTCCTGCCCGTGCCACAGCCCAGCCCTGCCCGGCTGTGCGAGGGGTCCCCTGCACTGCCCACCCCGTACTGCCCACCCCACCACTGACCACCCAGCACTGCCCACCTTGTACTGCCCAC
>VWZT01007530.1:0-12534 GCA_013397055.1 Pachycephala philippinensis | reverse complement strand
GCAGGACTTGCCTTTCCTAAACCTATGCTGTCTGGGCCTGACTTCCCCTGTTTGTCCTGCATGTGCCACGTAATGGCATTCCAGATGATCTGCTCCATCACTTCGCCTGGCACTGAGGTAGGGCCCCTAGTTCCCCAGATCCTCCTTCCAGCCCTTTTTGTAGATGGGCGTCATATCTGATAATTTTCTGTCAATGGGACCTCTCCAGTTGGCCAAGATTGCTGGTAGAAAATGGAAAGTGGCTTGGTGAATTATTCCATCAGCTCCATCAGTACTGCAGGGTGGACACCATCTGACTCTGTAGACTTGTGTGTGTCTAAGTGGTGTAGAAGGCCACTGACACAATGGTTGACCCTGGATTACGCGGGCTTCATTTTGCTCCCTATCTCTGTTTTCCAGCCTAGGGGCTGAGTGCCCTGACGACAACTGGTCTTGCTATTCAAGGCTGAGGAAAAGGCATTAAGTATCTCAGGCTTCTCCTCATCCTTTGTCTCTAGGTTTCTGTCTGCACCCAGTAAAGGGTGGAGATTCTCCTTAGCTCTCCTTTTGTCGCTGATGTGTCTGTAAAAACATTTGTTGGGTCTTTTACAGCAGTAGCCAGATTAAATTCTATCTGGGCTTTGGTTTTTCCTATTTTCTCCCTGCAAGAGAGAAAATACTTGTAACAGATTAAACTGGTGCCAAAAGTGTGGATTTTGAACAAGCAGAAAATTTAAATTGGAATAAAACACTAAGCAATCTGGGAATATCTGTGTCTTCCTTTAGGGAATTTGTTTGCACTTACAAATACTGTCTGTGAATGTATTCCTAAATCTATTTACTGCTAAAATAAGAAACTGCTTTTTTGCCTTCATTTTATATTTTCACACTATTTTACCCCATGATTGAAGGAACTTTTGGACAAGCTACCAGTAAATTATTATACAGAGGAGGGTCTCTCTCCAGATGCTAAGGTCTATCCAAATCGGAAGTTTTCTCCCACAATAAAAAGTTGGTCTGTCCAGAGAGAAGTCTGCAATGTCCTACTATAGCTGATAAATAGGGTATATCATCCCAAAGGAGGAGGACAAAGACAGACATTTCTCAGTATCTTAAGGTGATGGAAAAGATGCAAAAGAAGATTTAGCAGGGGGGAAGAAAAGATGGAAAAATCTTTTTAGTCAGAAGAGTATAGATTAGCAGCACCCCCTACCATGGTTAAGGAAGAATTCTGCTCCTCTGTGTCTTGATAAAAGGCACTGGTAACACCCACCAGTGTACTCAACAGCTACCTGTTTACTTGTACCTTCACTCTCAAACACTTACACTTTTGTTGATATTTTGAGGGAGGACGTGTGTTTCCAGCACAGGAAGAGTCTTAAAAGTCAATGCTAGATTCTGAATTAAATTGGCAGCCTGAATTCAGGACTTAAATTCAAAAGAGTTATTTGGTAGAGAATGTGCCATTTAAAATCAAAACACAGGAAAAGAACTGCTATTGTTGAATGTCCACGAATGTCAAATATTGAGTACTCTGTTAGCTGAGTTCTACAAACATCTTATGACAGGCCAAACTATATCCTTTGAATAGCACTAGGTAAATATTCTGCAAAGGTTTCCTGGGCTTGGAAAGGAAAGTGAGTTCCTGTTGTTATAATAATGGTTCTAGGATTATTCTGTCTCAGTGCTTCTTGGTTTGTATACAAATGAGTGCAAACAATGAATTAGGGGAAAACATTGAATAAAAACCCACATGAGCAACATATGAGAGGAACGGTAAGCCTAATTTCTGCAGCTAAAAAGGCTGGTAAAAGAGAAAGAAGTGAGGCTTCTTGTGATGAGGGAAAGATTCCTTTCCTCTGGTGGCTTCCACCTTTGCAGACCATTGGACCAGGTGAGAATTCACTCTGGAAATTTCCTAAAGTAGAAATCTATCCCTATCTTACTCTATATAGAAAATTACTATTAAATTACTTTTAAAGTTCTCCTCTAATGTGTTCAAGGAACTCTGAAGAAATACCAGCGGCATGGAATTTGGGAGGTGGTCAGCTGCCGATATAGCTGGGAGTAATTGTTTTGACTGTTTCTTTCCAGCTCTCTTTGTGAACATGAAATATTTTGTATTTTCTTACACCTTTTGCCTCAGTTTTAAGACAGGCAAAATATTACTGCAAAAAGGAGTACTCCAAATGCTCTCCACAACCAATCTAATTCCTTTGGTTTGGACTGAAGCACCACCTTTTTTTCAGGCAACAGGCAAATCTTTAAGACAGTGTGAGCTGAGAATCTCTTCTAGGATGTAATACCAGGACATTTGTGTGCATGAGATGCTACTTTGAAATGGTGCACAGAGCAGTGAAGAATTGGGCAATAATATTTAGCTTGTTAGGAAATACAGTGTATTTATTCCTTTCTTCAGAGCTTTATTTACGGTACACTGGGACTTCTGAGTGAAGGAATGGCAAACTTAATGAAACATTTGATTGGTATTAATTACTTTCCACTTAATTACCTGCCATGTGGATCTTGTTGAGCTATTGATTACTGGGAAACATACATCCCACTGGGGATAGTGTGATTTAACTTCATCCAATGAGTCAATTAGCCCAAGTAACACTGGGAGAGCTGGTGCTCTGCCTCAGTGAATTGGGTTTCTTGCCAAGAATGGTACATAAGCTGTTTATTTGTTCATTAAAACACAGTACTACTGTCAACAGGAGGCACTTATCAGTTGTTATCAAGATTGGTAAAATGTCACTGTATCATTAAAGATTAGCAGCAGTTCATAGCTGCAAAGTGGGTGAAAAGACCCTCTCTGGTTTGAGAGCACAGATGAATGCATGAGGTCAAGACATTAACCCCTGTTTGCTTCTCATTTGTGAGAACTTCAGTTACAAATTTGTGTCAGCTCTCCCAAGTGCAAAACATCTTTCATTATCATTAATTCAGAAGCTGTGGGACAACAGACCCTGAACTGTGGCATGTGACATTCAATTAATTTCACCAAGAGTGAAACACATGGTATGTCTCCCAACTTACCAAAACTAAATACTAATATTGTTCTTTAGTGAGGATGATCTTCCTAACTGACCAGAACAGCCTGCTGTCTTCTCATGAATTAATCTGAGAATGAAAAGATCTTTTTTATTTTCTTTCTTTCCTCCTTTGTGATTTAAATTAGACAAAGAAACCATTATTCCTGTTGATATAACTGAAGGTATAAAAACAACCCTCTTGTCTGGAAATAATAATTTAAAAAACCAAACCCCACAAGCAAATAACCAAACAACAGTAAAAACAAAAACCCCAAACAAAATCTCAAATGAACTACAACAAAACAAGAGAATAGAGGTAGAGAATTAAACTTGTTCAAGGAAGTCTTAAAGTGGATCTTATATGGAATGGTTAGAGGAAATATTTTGAGTATTCTAGGCAGATGTCTAGAGAAGTTACTTTTAAATATGAAGTTTGGATTGAAGTATAATTTGGAGATCATGTTATATAATATACATGAAAGATAGGGTAGATTATCTCAGTAGTGGGTAACAAAAGTTCTAAAATGAGAAACCTCTAGAAAAACTGAGCAACTAAACAAATAACTGACCACAAGTGCTTGATTACATTAGATTAGATATATACAAATGTATAAGCCAGAAACATTGACATGGAGACATATCCTTCAATTTTTTCTGTTAGAAGAGTCATAAGCGATTATTTATGATATTATTTACTTGGCAGTGACCTGCATATGCATTTGTAAACATTGAGGAAAGGATTCGAGTTCTGTCATCTGCCATAAATGAATGATGTGCTTTACCTATGCTACATTTTATTTTGCTTAACAGAGTACATTAATTCCCATTTACAGTTCTCCTTATAGTCTTACATAAGAGTATAAACTAACTTTTAAATAATATTTTGGATAATGACAAATGGTACAGATTTATCCTAACTTAAAATCAAGCTTTTCATGCTATAAGAGAGGGCCATTTGGTTTGATGGGTGTCAAAATATTATTCTTGCAAAAGAAGGAAACCAGATAAATTCAACAGATATTCATCTTGGTAGAAGACAAATTGTTTTTAGGGATGGATGAAGTACAAAATCTTAAAAAAATAAGCAAAAATATTTAATGTAATGTGGTTTTCAAAGTTTTTGTGTAATTTGAAGTAAAGTACACTGAAGTATATGAAGACTTTACACACTACTAAAACAAAGTGGTTCGTTAAAATTATCTTTGTATTTGCCCATGAGAAAATAGCTGTGAAAAAGTGGAAGCAGCAAGGGAAATTTGTGAATGCATTTCAGATCTCCTTTTGGGTGTGAGTTTCCACTTTTTAGCCTTGTGAATCAAATTAAGAAAAAACAACCATGTTTTTTAGTTTGTTTCCCATGTTTTTAGAACCTTTTAGAAGGTTCTAATAGGCTTTTATAAAACTAGCTATGCAAGGCGCATTGCTCTTATAAATTACCTTAGTTGTTTGTACACACCAGTATAAAATCTCGTTTGTTCAGCTGAATAATTTTGGATTGTTACAAGCGGACAACAAGCATCAGGCTTCAAACTGTTGCTAAAATGTAACATACTTTATAACACTGTTCAGCAGTGTCTGGCTGGAACATGGTTAATTTTCCTCATAGGGGCCCATGCGGTGCTGTGTTTTGTGTCAGTGCCCAGAACAGTGTTTGTCATGCATTGGTGTTTCAGCTGCTGCTGCACACTGCTCACACAGCATCAAGGCTGGACCACCAAACACCGCTCACTTCCCCACTAGAAGGCTTGGGGTTGGGCAAGAGTCTGGGAAGAGTCAGAACCTCAACAGGCCAAAGGTAATCCCATGCCATACAACATCATGCTCAGCAATAAAAGCTGGGGGAAAGGAACGAAGGAAGGAAGAAGAGGAAGCACTAGGAGTTAATAATGTTTGTCAACCCAAGCAACTCCATATGCATGATGAGGCCCTGCTGCCTGGGAAGCAGCTGGATATCTGCCTGATGATGAGAAGTTGAGATTAAATTTGCTGGGTTTGCTTTAATTCCATGTGTAGCTTTTGCTTTCATTATTAAATTGCCTTTCTCTCAACCAATGAGCTTGTCCATCCTAGTGTCTCTTTAGTGTTGAGGAGAGTCAGTGAGAAAGCACCTGGGTGGGGGTCTGAAAGCCACTCGAGGTCAACCCACTACAATTAGTTACAACTATAGTTGGCTTTTGGAGAGTTCGAGCACATGGTGGGAGTGTACAGTGTATGTATTTATGTATGCACCTCTCATTTTCTGGTTAAAGCTATTGGAGCATAATTAGGGTGTGCTGTTTAATTCAGCCATAACCTTTATTGAATAAAACAAAGAACAACTTAAAAGAAAGACATGACCAATAAAAGGTTTCCTTAACTACTATAAATCTTTTTGAGATATTCAAGGCCAGGGGAGGAAATTCTTAAAATTTCTATTTTGATGTAATTTTTTAATTCAATATAGGTCTCACTGTATCTTACATTAGAGTTCCGTGAAGCTGTGAAATAACGTAGCAGCAGGACATGGGGCAGAAATTACTGTAAAACATTCTTGTCTCTCCAGTATTAGGTTTCTGCAGTGGTAAATCAGCATGCTAAAATGAAAGCAATTGACCAGTTTTAGAAGATGGTGGAGTTTGTCTGTATGTTGTAGAAGAATTATTTAGTGGACTGTTGTGCTTTAATGTGTTTAATGGTAGTACAAAAGGTGAAAGGGACCTTGTTTTTCTGCTTATGCTGTAAACAAGGTTTCAGGGGAAATTCTTTGAAGTGCAGAGATCTAAGCTGTCTGGTTTTGAATTCCCCCTGAGGTACTACAGAGGAACAGTAGGTATCTGATAATGTTTTAACTTCAAGTAAATATTTTTGGGCATCAAACAGTACTGACAAAAATATAAAAAGTGGATTATATAAAAGTGCTGCTTAAGATAAATAGGATACTCATATGATTTGTGGTGTTGAAGTTTTTAGTTTCTCTAGAGTTACAAATGAGAATGTAAAGCAGTAAAGGAGTGAAATCTGGAGGTGTACTGATGATGTCACCATAGGGACTTAATCCCTAGTGTACTCATCGCTTTGTAGAAACCGAGTATGAGAAGCACAGTGACATTCCCCATATCTTGACTATTTCCAAGGATTTGGTCTAAATGCCAGATTTTCTTTCAACAATCCTCACAGCTGCCTTTGTTGGATTGGGTCTGTCTGTCCATTTAAATGCGCAGAGAAATATATGAGCTACACCACTGTGGTGTGGAGTCAAAATGATATTCAGAGATGTAAGCAGTGCTACCAACAGCCAGCAGGAAGCACTACAGTTTAAATACAGCATCTCAGGACTTCAGAAGATGTTACAAATTCTGCCACAAACAGATAGGGATAACGTGCATCACGGTCATAAGACCATTATCTTTTTTTGTCTATAAATATGAATTTATTTTCCTTCTCTTTAGCTCTGAAAAAGAAAACAATAATAAAACATTTCCATAAACAGTTCTGAAGTTTAAAGTTTGGTTATAGTTATTATTACATGGCTAATGAATATGTTTGCATTCAGTCTATTTTCAGGATCAGACTGGTAGCCATATATGATGTGGGAATAAAGTTCCCTTTCTGCAGTGTTAAAAAAGTGTCTCCAAAGTTGACCTGCTTACTGACAGGATTCCAAAATTCTCACTACATTTTCCATAAATTTTTCTTGAGATAGATTCTGGTTGTTCTTCCTGAGAAGATGTATTTGACCTTGTATACTAGTAGCATTAGTGGTGACCTGAGATGCTGAAAATTGTGGCAATTGAAACTTCAGAAAAATAAAACCCTAACAGAGGTTAGGTTTACAATATTGCTCAAAAAAAAAAACCAAAACCCTACTGGCTTTGTCATAACAAATGACAAAGACAATGGCCAAGCAGTGTGCCCAGCAGAGTGCACTGTTTCAGCGAAACAAAATGTTTGGGGTTTTTTCAGTTTTGTTTGTTTGTTTGTTTGTTTGTGTTTCTTTTTTAATATCAGTGGTGCCACTTTAGTCACAAAATAAGCTTGTGAAACATGGGAATTTATTTTGAACTTCCTTTGATTACAGCAAGACACAGGACCCCATGTGCAAGGACACCACTGGTGGGTGGGCTAGGACCAAATTTTCATCATGTCAAAACAATTAGGTTTTTCCTGTTAAAGCATACAAGATCTGGAAGTGGCTGTTGGGTGAGGTCTGGATTTAAGTCTTGCCCCTTCCTTGCAAATGATAGAGAAGCTCAGAAATGGAGGTGGCAGCAGCTATCTAGGTAAGACAGCTGTGGAGAGTTGGTTGAATTGGGGATAATTCTCAGCTTTCAAGGATTGATATGAGCTTCCGGAGAAGAAGGAGGATTTCTAAAAAAGAAGGTAATTTTTCTTCAGCTGCATGAGCAATGTCTTGTGTATCAGGCCTGACCACCCCTTGCAGAAAAATCTTCATAATGCTATGAGCAAAGCCTCAATTACATCTATCAGCCACCTAAAAGTAAAGATGGAAGAGTCTTCATGAAATGGTTAGAACACTGAAGAGCTACTAAGTGCCTGTCTTCAGCAACTCCTGTTCTTCAGACCCTTCAACAAACACAGAGATATTAAGTTACTTTCCAAATGCAAAGGACACCTAAATGACAGAGATTTATAACTTCCAAAGGGATTTAGAGCCCCATGTGAACTATATTCCTAGGTCTTGGGGAAACACAATCTTGCAGCACAGTGAACTCATTAAGGTTTCCCACTCCTTCACTGGTGCTGGGGAAAAAAAGCCCAGATACAAGCAGTGACCAGTGCAGTCCTGGCCTTAGTGATTTGTCCTATCACACTTGGAAAAGAAAGAAAATCTCCTTCTGGACTGGTGATGTATGCTGTCTGTAATGGTTCGGACTAAACTGTTGCTACACACTTCCCCCAGAGATGCTGCTGAAAGAATCATGTTTGCACTCCTTCTACATGATCCAGCTTTACTGAAGTTGTTAATTTACAAATTGTGTATGACTACCCACAGCATAGCTAATTCAGTTCTGTGGCTTTATTCAGACTGGGAAGACTTTCAGGAAAAAGTAGTTGTGACCTTCTATTCTATTCTGCTTGTTATCTGGGAGCACCAGACCACAGAACTTGAGCTGGCCTGTAGGTTGTTCATGGTCCCAAAAGGAATGCAATGTATTCGAACTGCTTTGTTAATTTTTTTTCTCTCGCACTTTTTATTTTCTCTCTCTGTCTTTTTATTTTTTTGTTGGTTTTGAGATTTTTCTGCTTGGACCAGTTTATGCTTTGTTGATGTGAACTGAATGTGCAAATGCCCCTCATCAAATACCGTGTACTTGATGATGAAGCAAAGTTCTTAGACCAAGGTGTTTTAATACTAACAGTAAGATTTGAGTGTACTTGTAAGTTACCCAAAATATAATGAGGACATTTTTTCTTACATTAAGAGTGATAAAATGTGGTTGCTTTAGAAGCTGGAGAACAAAAATCCCCTAATACTTTCATTTTGGGAAAGGATCATAGCGTTTCTGATCTTGTCACATTTTGCAGAATTCTACGAAAACTTAGATTCTGGTAGGATGGGCATTTTGACTATTTATTTGCAAGCAGTTGGGCCACAAATACCACAGATATTGAACTACACACCACATGTGTTGTAGTTCAGTGGGGTACCACGTCAGAATGGGAAAAAGAGGTAGCCTTTTTGCAACGACAACAAATCTATTATATATATCTGATTCTCATAGAGTTAGGCTTATTGATACACCTGAAGACCTGTCCCCAAGAATACAAATCTGTCCAGACAGATATAGTCACAGAAATGAAAAATACTTTATCTTGGAAGAGAGCCTGTGTAAAATGCATCCTTTGAGAAAAACAACCTTTTTTAAAAAACAAAGACAAGTGCAATTAACAGACAGAAGTTATCTGCTCTAAATAGTGGGTCAACAGGACACAGTATACTTGCAGGAAATACACAATTCCCATTTGTGACTGTAAACACTGTGGGGTCCACATCTCTATGGGTAAAAACCAAACTCTGTTAGCATACAGATGTGCGATACCTTTTAAAATCCCTGCAGTATCTTCCTACCTGCTGTGCTTAATTTCAGATTCAACTGCAGTCATTAAAGGAAAAAAAAAAACCAACAAACAAACCACAAAACTGTTTTTGCCTTTATCTGTGTCCTACATTGCGCTGGCTTTTCCTCAAATATTTTCCTGGTGCTCCAGCAACCCAAACATATTTTGAATACTTAAGATTTTAGAGCCTCAGTTCTCACTTTCCTTTTTCAAGTATCTCTGTCTTAAAGTGATTTTACATGTCTGTCTAACAGGTAAAATCACAACGTTTTGTTTTCTTACAAAAACTTTCTTGCAAGCCTATCTTTGCAACATTCTGTAAGAAAAACTAAAGGTTTTGTTTAGAATTGTAAAAAACCCTTACGATCTGAAAGCCCTAAACTCCCTTCAAAGACTGGTTGCACTAAGCCTAATTCTCATTTTGATTTATTTCACTTTGAATAAAATGGTATTAAATTAACAAAGACAAGCAATGAACAAAACTCTGGAGAGGAATTAGCCATTGTATCCAGTCCATTAATCTCTTCTTCAATTCTTGAGAATTGTGGCTCACCCAGACCCAGAGATCAAATAAAATGCCTAATTGGGAAAATCCTAAACAAGAGTATCCTGGGGAGCTTGAATTTATTTGTCAACTGTTCAAACAACTATGTTGTTTATAAGTCTTTAAAACCCTGATACTTTTCTGCCACTATAACTTAATCCAGATACTTTAAACACAGGAGGGTGATTAAGAATTGCTTTCAATTAACTGGAATAGGGAGAAACACTTATTCTGAAAACAGATAGCTGTGTTGTGAACATTCTGCTGAACATGCTGAGAATTTTAGATCTAACCATCAGGTTTGAGGGATGCTCTGAAAACTCTTAGAGAGTCATAGTAAACACAGCTAATGGATATTCTCCTCTTGTAATAGCATTTGTACTAAGCACTGTGACTCAGTAAGACGAAGAAATACAGTATAAATGAATGATGATACCTAAAATAGAAGTTCAATAATGTTTTTCCAGACATGTGAAAGGCAACAACTACTTGAGTCTTTTCTGCTTGTGATTACCCTGAATTACCTGTTGATTTTCCTGGAGGTCAAGGAAAACAACCCACAAGACTGATCTCTACCTGCTATTGCAGCAAAAATGCAGAGAACAGTTAAATATCTATACTTGGGTTTGAGTCTGATAACATCCCACATTCCCATCAGTGCTAAAAAAATAGGTTAACAGTAGTCATCTAACATGAAATAAATTTTCTGACAGCACAGTGACTCATCAATAACCTGACTGCACTCTCTTTTTGGGAAAAAAAAGAGCCTATGGNGTCACTAGGTTAGACTGCATATGGCATAGAGATCACAAGTGCCACATGAATTGATGCCTCCTTCTTGCTATAGAGGATTTGTTGTTCTCCGTTGCAGTAACAGTGATCATGAGATTAAATTAAATCACCTCCCGGGTGAACAAATTAGCTCCAGCATCACAAACATTATATATTTTCATGGTATCCAGAGGGGTGTCACTGTCAAACCTAAAGATGCTTTTGTTTATGTTGCTACGGAGATCTGTGTATGACCACCCTCTTGTTCAGCCTATAAATTCTCAGAGACGTTACTTTGAAATGATCACATTAATGACAATGTGGACCACAGGGCAAAAGAAATTCTGTCAGGGACTGCTTAAGTATAAGTGGAGAATAGAGTAGATAACTTCTTGAAGCCTCTTCTTCTATGCCTATTCTTTAACATTTTCATCTTTGCCTCCAAAAAGCATCAGTCAAACAATGAAACTAATAGGAACTTGCCAGAATGGAAAATAGAACATCTGAACCACATAAGACTGACAAAATACATTTTGTTCACAAATTTATCCTTTTTTTCTTTCAGAGGTCTAAGAAATACAAATCCTTGAAGGAGAACCAGAGGGAAAAAGCCAGATTGATTAGGGTTTTAGAAACCTTGCCCTGAAAAGACCATAGTGCATAAATCAAAATTCTGATTTTGCTCTCACTGCTGTATCTCAACAACAGCTAACTGGCAACAACAAGCACAAGCTATTTAATATAACGGAGTAACTATTTGGGCTGCTAGATATGATAACTGAGATGTCAATGAATAATCATCTTTATTGGTCTCCTCTTTAGCAATCACAGAACTGAAGATATAAGCCAAACTGTTCTATGATTCTAGGAAAATTAAATGCTAGTGTTTTTTACAAATACAGCTTTTAACCAGACTCCCAAACTCCTTTTAAAATGACTCATCACTGCAACACACCCTGAGGACTGGTGCCTCAGTCATCTGTATCTGTGATCTAATGTCATGGAACACTGTTCTTTTTCATCCCATGTGTCAGAACTTCCTTTCTTCTGAAACCAAGATGTGTGATCTTGCGTTCCTTGTGGAGCCAGGATATGGCAAAGACATATACCCTTGAAGCATGGCTGTTTCTTTTGGGCAGTCCATTTATGTACCTGGGATTCTTCTCATGAAAATACTTCTTAAATGGATTGAAATTTTAGCCTGACATTTATAAATCTAACAAGATCTCAAACTAACCACAGTTGAATGAATAAATTATAACAGTGTTATCTTGAGACAGTCTCATGCTTTAGAGAAAAAGAAGAAAATTAACTTATCCTACCTTACATGCACTTATCCCTTTCCTCTTTTAATGGTATTCTTTTGGCTTTTCACACTGCCTAGCTGTGTGTGAAGTTCATAGTAATTATATCTTTTCTGAGAAAATCAGATGGAGGAGGGTCATAGAATGATTATCCATGAAGACAAATCTAAGTTTTACAGATTTCTCGTTGCCTAGCATTTTCTCATTTAAAATTCTATGGGAAGTCATGATTACACATTAAATAATTGTGTTATTTTCCTATTGGTCCTGTGTTCGCAGCATAGATGCCCTATGTGAATGACAATCATGAGGAGCACAGGAATACAGAAGCCTGGCTTCAGATCACTCATATGGTATGAACACAGTTCCATTTGACATGGTATCTCACAGTCCCGATATTTCTAATACATAAGTTCAGCAACATGACTGTGTTGTCTTTCAGATGTACCTCAGTACCTCTCAGAATAATATTCTCCCTAACTCCACCAGGCACTGAAGTGAGACTGACACACCTGTAGTCACTGGGGTCCTCCTTCTTGCCCATCTTGAAAATTGGGACAACGTTCGCCAGCTTCCAGTCAGCCGGGACCTCTCTGGATTCCCAAGACTGCTCAAAAATCATTGAGACGTTTTGCGATGACATCAGCCACCTCCTTGAGGATTCTTGGGTGAATCCCATGAGGCTCTATAGATTTGTAGGGATCCAGCTGGAGCAGCAGATCCCAGACAATTTCAGGTTCAACTGGGAGTTGATCATTCTCTCAGTCATGGTCCTCCAGCTCAGGGCAGTGAGACCCCCTTGGTCTGTAATCTGTTCCGAAGACAGGGGCAAAGAATGCAT
>VWZT01007529.1:409-15134 GCA_013397055.1 Pachycephala philippinensis | reverse complement strand
CTGACAGCCGGCTCCCGGCACGGGGGAACGTTCTGTGCCCGCTCGGAACCCGGTGTGCCCGTGTTTGAGTAACGCAACGCAGTGTTTTCCCCCGGAGTTATTTGGCCGCTGGCGAAATTACGGATCCTGCCCTTGTTGGCCCATCAGATCTCAATGTTCAGGCTCTGATCTGGAGTTGCAGCCCTGCTACAGGTGCAGCCTGGGCCCGTCCCGTGAGCGGATTCTCCTGGTAACGCGTTTCTCACACACGTCACATCTTGGTTCAAAACCTTACTGCAAATGTGCATCACACAGCTTTGCTGAAAGGTTAAAATATCTCTGTAGCATTGCCTGAGACTGATGATACCTTTTTTCTCTCTCTTTTTCTTTTTTTTTTCTTTTCTTTTCTTAAAAAAAAAAAATGCCTAGAGCAGTGGAAATACTTGAAAGCTTCCTACTAATAACAGGCCGTTTCAATGTGGTCCTTATTGCCTGGTTCACTGACATAAAGAGAATTACTTTTATCACTGGCTATCTTAAAGCTATTGTAGTTCTGATCTATCAGTGTGATTTTATTTATTTATTTATTTATTTATTTGCTTTTGGTTTTGCGTTTCATTCTGTTTGACCAGTGATCCTTGGCTAGCCAGGCTTTTTCCTTTTTTTTTTTTTAATTTATTTCTGTCTCTAGTCAGTGTCCCGTTTTGGTTTGGTTGTGTGAAGCTGGTGCTGGTGTTTGGTGTGTAATCTTGTAGGGCAGCGTGCAGGGAGGGTCATAAATCTGCAGCAGGGTTTGGTGGCTTTTTTTTTTTTGTCTGTGTGTGTGTGTGTCTCTCTCTCTCTTGTTTTACTTTCAGAGCAATAACTTAACGGTTGTCCTTGCTCTGTTGAGCAAAAGTGAAAGTTAGATGCCGGGTGCAAACTTCTGCAATCAGTTATCCTTTTTAACCTTTCATAGCTGTAGATTCCTCATGCGGAGGAGACTTGGTGAAAAACCAGTCACCTCGAAAAATAAATCGGGAGCGATTGAAGCTTTCTCTTCACTGAGTAAAACAACTCAATTATAACAGAAACATTTGCTCCTGCAGTCACCTCCACAAAAGGCAGTTAATTAGAATCTGTCACTGCCCAACCAGGGCCTTCAACTGGACCCTCCTGTGCTCTCCAGGCTGGATGGGGAGCATGACACCCTCCTGTTATTCCTGCAGATGCTCACGGAAGACACTGAGGGAGAGGAGCAGGAGCGTTCTCGATAGTCCTGTCTCGGCACGATACCAGTCTAGGTTTGAATTGTTGCCACCTTGAACACGCTGGGCTGTATTTGAAATCTTAACGAAAAGATGTAATTTCACTTCCACCTGGCCCGTGGCAACAGGTGCAGGTTTATGGAGTAGCTTCTGGAATGTTCTAGCGCTCAACCCCCGTTAATGGCGGGCTCTGGGCAGGCCCAGCGCTGCCACGCCAGCCCCTAGGGGGGAAAACACAGCCCGCTTCCTGTGCCTGAGTTTTAGTTCTGTGGGTTTTTCCCCCTTCCCCAGAACCTTTGCTCTTGAAGATGGTGAGTAGCCAGCCTAAGTACGATCTAATTCGGGAGGTTGGTCGTGGCAGTTATGGTGTGGTGTACGAAGCGGTCGTCAGGAGGACCTGTGCCCGCGTGGCCGTGAAAAAGATCCGGTGCCACGCTCCGGAGAACGTGGAACTGGCTCTGCGCGAGTTCTGGGCCCTTAGCAGTATCAAGAGCCAGCACCCCAACGTCATTCACCTGGAGGAGTGCATCTTGCAGAAAGATGGCATGGTGCAGAAGATGTCCCATGGCTCCAGCTCCTCCCTGTATTTACAGGTACACGAAGCCGAGGGAGCGGGGTGGAAGGAATCGGTGACGATGTGGAGCTGGGGGGAAGGAGGTGGGGCAGCCGAGGTCGTGCTCTTGAGCTGTGCTCGGTTAGGGAGGGGATTGTCTGCATTGCTGACACCCAGAATTGAGTAGAGATCTTTACAAAAACTGAACAATCACCTGGTTCTCAGGATTTGAAGCCGTGCTGCTCTAAAAGACTCCAAAATCTGTATTTCATGCAAATCTGCTTTGATAATTTGAGGAAGCCCCACAGGTGAAGCCCAAGGGAGGTGCAGGCCGTGGAGTTCTTGGCAGGAGCCCTGCTGCAGGTTAAAGAGCACTCCTGTCCTGGGACAGAGCTTGGAGGAATTCCATCCTGGGTGTCCTTGGAAGAGGAAACCAGTGTCTTGTTTTATAGGAAGCAAACACTTAAAATTCTTTCAGAAACGATAACTGATTGGTAGCACATCATGGGCTGTTTCTTTTTTTAGTAAATAACTATTAATCTCTTCAAAGAGTGGTAAAGGTATAAATAAGGTAATGAATATCACTCTGAAAGAGTCCTTTAAGTCTGAAGATGTGTATTTTTGAAGAATAAGTACCTCTGGAAAGACATTGAAAGATAATCTAATTAATTCCCTTGTCAAGAAGCAGCCCTAAGTATAGATCACCTCCTGGCAGAAATTTGTGTCCCTGGTTTAAAAAGCCAGCAGCCTGCTCAGTGTTTGCTGTGCTAGCCCTAGTCAGCTCTCATCATTTCAGTTTTTATTGTCATTCCTGCTGTCTGCTGTGGGCCTTTTGTTGGTCCTGCAGATGCCGTTGTGCCGGGCGCTGTCCGAGCCTGAGAACCAGGATCCTTGGCTTTGCCAGCTCCCTGTGGCTTGGGAGCTGCTCCTGACTTGTTTTCATGCAGGGATTAGGCTAAAATAATACTGGCCAGCTCATGGGGGAGAAGTCAGTGCCTTACGTTCCTGGTTTTAGTGCAGCTGCCAGGGATTGCTTCCAGCTTGAGGGCAGATGTTCAGGGAGGAGCTTCGAAAGCCCCAGGGTGGAGCTGCCAGGTGGGGAAGAGCTCCAGCTCACCCCCAGCACGGTTTGGATGGTGGTGCTGGGGAGCAGCTGGCACAGGGATCCGGCCCCTGCCAGGTGCAAACAGCACAGATTGTTTTGCTGCTCCGGAGAGAAGAGCAAAGGGCAGAGCTGAGCTGACTGGCGGGGTCACTTTGTGGTAGCCTGGGCTAAACTAAGGACAGTCAGAACCCCCTTGGCTCAGCCTCTCCTGTCCCTGGTGATGTTGCAGAGCTGAGACCCTCTGCGTGAGGAGGCTGAGGAAGTGTCACCCTCTCCTGGGGCAGATTCTTAGTGCCAGCTGAACCAAATCTGTGGAGTCTGAGTCCTGAATTAGCTTTGTCTGCTGGTGCTTTGCCACTGTCACAGATGTGAGGGGTGGATTTTGTTGTCTTAACGCTCACAACATCTGCAAGTGCAGCTCCCGTGACTCCATGGAGGGCAGAGCTGTGTTGGTGCCCTCTTGGCAGAGGAGACTCCCTGCTCTCCTGAGATACCTTAATCTCACTGTTCCTGACTGCAAACCCTTAATAAGGCATTTTTTAGCTCTGAAATAGATTTACTGTTTAAATTGCTCTGGGAAGATAGCTGTAAATTACTACCATTTTTTCTCTTGAAAAGGTCACTTTTTAAAAGCACTTCGAAATGCCTCTCTAAATATTAACACACCCCGCAGTTTTTGAAAGCCAGTTTGATTTAGTATGCATTGGTTTACTACTAACAGAAATAATTGCAGGACTTTCCTGGCAGAGCCACCTCAGAGGAGCTGAAGAGGCAAATGCAGTTGTGTAAACAGGATTAGTAAAAGTGATTGCAGGTTTTACTTTGCTTTCTGTGTGAAGCAGCTGCAAGAACTGGCTGTTCAACTTGTGTTCCTGAAAATACCATGTGAATAATGATGGTGGAAAGGGTGTTCCATGCTCAGCTGTGCCTGTAGATCAGTGTTCTCCTGAGTTCAGGGGTCCTGTGTTAACTTGCTGGAATTCATTCATGTGTCAGGAATGGAGAACAGGCTTCAAAAATCTCTCATGGATAAATACAGCTGCATGGAGTTAACTTGTGAGACTTTGTTTATCCCGAAAAGCTGTTGGCAAAGTGGGTGGGACAGGCTTTGTCAGGGTGGGACACTGTCCAGCTGGGACAGATGGGAGGGCAATGGCCACTGGGTATCTTTAAAAATTCTGTTATCAGGGTCGAGCTCTGCTTCTGGGCAGGAGCCTGAGCTTGATATGCTCCACACGAGTGAAGATAAGGAGGCTGGCAAATACATTGTGATTTTTTTTTTCTTTCACATAAAAACATTTGCATAATGTTTTCTTTCCCCCGTTGCAATATCTTGCTCTCTGTATTGTTGAGAGGAGGATCAAACAATCCTAGAGTGGTCTGAGTTGGAAGTGATCTTAAACCCCATCTCATTCCCATGGGCAGGGACACCTTCCACTATCCCAGGTTGCTCCAACCTGGCCTTGGACACTTCCAGGGATCCAGGGGCAGCCTCAGCAGCCCCACAGGGAAGAATTCCTTCTATATAACTAACCCAAATTTCCCCTCTCCATGAAGATCCTGATTTCATGCATTTTTCCATCATGTCCTTTCATTCTCATCATCCCCAGGTAGTTACGACAGTTCTTTTCCTCGTTGCAGCTTGTAGAAACCTCATTAAAAGGAGAAATAGCCTTTGACCCCAAAAGTGCTTATTACCTGTGGTTTGTGATGGATTTCTGTGATGGAGGAGACATGAACGAGTACCTGCTGTCCCGAAAGCCCAACCGCAAGACCAACACCAGCTTCATGCTGCAGCTCAGCAGCGCCCTGGCCTTCCTGCACAAAAACCAGATCATCCATCGGGACCTCAAGCCCGACAACATCCTCATCTCCCAGAGCAGGGTGGACGCCAGCGACCCCGAGCCCACCCTGAAAGTGGCGGATTTTGGGCTGAGCAAGGTGTGCTCGGCCTCGGGGCAGAACCCCGAGGAGCCGGTCAATGTCAATAAGTGTTTCCTGTCCACTGCCTGTGGCACCGACTTCTACATGGCCCCCGAGGTGTGGGAGGGGCACTACACGGCCAAGGCTGACATCTTCGCCCTGGGCATCATCATCTGGGCCATGCTGGAGAGGATCACCTTCATCGACACCGAGACCAAGAAGGAGCTGCTGGGCAGTTACGTGAAGCAGGGCACAGCCATCGTGCCCGTGGGCGAGGCGCTGCTGGAGAACCCCAAGATGGAGCTGCTCATCCCCGTGAAGAAGAAGTCCATGAACGCCCGGATGAAGCAGCTGATCAAGGAGATGCTGGCGGCCAACCCCCAGGACCGGCCCGACGCCTTCGAGCTGGAGCTGAGACTGGTCAACATCGCCTTCAAGGACAGCAGCTGGGACACGTGAGGGGGCTCGGGGACAGCTGCCTGGCAGGCAGAGCCTGAGCTACCTGCAGGGGGTAGTTTGCACCCAACTGGAGTTTCCCGACAGGAATGTTGAGTTGGCCGTGGTGTAAAATCCCAGAGTGAGCCGTGAGGGTGTTCTTGGTGTGCCCTGGCAGGGGGATGTTGCAGGAGCCAACACTACTTGATTTCCAGCACTCTGTCATGGAGTGTCTCATACATTCCAGTTTCCTATGTCAGTATTAGGAACTCTCATGGAAAAAAAAGAAAAAGATTTGCATGCTGGCAGTGCAAATCTTGAGGCTTTGTAATGTAATCTGTGTATATATTTATGTATATGAGTGACTGGGAGTGTGTGGCACTTAAATTATTTGCTGTGGGTCTGGATGATTGGGGTCTGTTAGAAAACTGGGTGAAGAAAGTGGGTGGGAAATGCTCCTTCTTCCCCAGGCCTGAATGACTTTATTATTTATTTTTGTTATCTAATTTCAAAGACTTGACTTTGTAAACAAAAAAAAAAAGCAATGCAAGGGGATCAGCTGCTTTTGAAGTGCTAACGTGGCTGATCTTAGCACTTAGAGCTTAATGAGCTCATCACCGAGGGAGTCAAATTAAAAATGTACAGTCAGGTGCTGGCAGGGGGCTGGGTCATTGATCATTTGATTTTGCTTTTATTAATCAGTTAATCTACCGTTTATCACAGCAGAATTCTGTGCCCTCAGTTGATGGAAACATGGATGAGGTAATCCAGCAGCATATTCTTAAAATCCTTCAAATTGAGGTGGCAGCGCAGTTTTCCCACTGACTGGATCCAGCTGATAATCCTGGCCATGGCCTTTTCCTCTGCGGCACTGCCCCATATCCAGTGGGGACAAGGGGACAGAGGTGGCTCTGTGCCCTGCCCCACACCTGCTGTCAGAGCTGGGACAAAGCTCAGGACAGGTATGTGAAAGGTGGCAGCCTGGGTTGTTGTTTTTTTTTTTTTAATTTCTCCTCCTTTTAAAGAAGTGATCTTTATTTAAAAGCACAGATGGGAGGATGGGGAGCTTTGGAGCAGTTGGAAGCTGCTTATCCCCAGCTCTTGTTGCACAGAGCAGATTGAGGCTGGGAGAGGTTTCACTGAGGCCACCTGACACTGCAGGGCTGACAGAAGCTCTTTGTACCAGCACAACACTTTGTTCTTTCGGGTGCAGGACTGACCTTTCCCTTCCAGTCTGACCTTTTGGAAAAAGCAGAGTCTTAAAATTGCCTTTAAAGCTGCAGGAAAGGCCAGCTTTCTTAATAAATTCAATTTAATTTTTTTCCTCCACCCGAATGTTACTTGAAAATAGCTGTAAGTATTTCCATGTATAATTTGCTTTTTGGATACTGTTCCCTCTTGGTGCTGGGGGAGCAGTTGTGAGCACTCAGTGTTTATTCTTTGAGTGTGAATAAACAAAATATCATTTTTTGTTTTTCCAAAAGCAAAGGATTCTGATTCCACCCAACTGCTGAGGCTGTACAGGCCACAGGTGGTTCTTACCTGGTGCTGTGTGAGCTGGCGGCCCTCACCCACCCGGCCTTAGTTTGTAATTCTTGTTATTTTCTTTCACTTCATCATTTTAGGGAGTGATCCTCAGACAAACACGCTTCACTTCTGTGCCAACCCTGCCTCCCAGTTCTCACATCTCAGCAGGGTCATTGGATGAGTAAAGTTTGAAGGGGGTTTATAATTCCTGTTAAACTTGAGAGCTTTTTAAAAATAAAGGGGTGTGCGTCCCCATCTCTTACCCACCCAGAAGTCATAACCAGAATAACACTGCTCCCCTCTGAGGTGCTTTGTGAATCTCCTGATTCCCCTCTGCAGGGTTCCGCTGCCTGCAGTGCAGAAATGAGGGGATGGCACAGGGAAGTTTTGGGGTTTGTGACTCCCAAAGTGTTTCTTTGCACTGATTGCCACTTTATAGGTTGGGGGTACCTGAAATCCCTCTCATGGTGCTTATCCTCGCTGTTGGGTGACACTGGTAGTCCTCGAGCTCTGTGTTCTCTTTGATTTTTGTTGTCTGAGGTCTTTGTTTTGAGAAAATAAATCAAGTTGTTGTAGCAGCTGCGGGGTCGTTCACCAGCGTGACGCGAAGTCAAGACACTTTCCAGCACTTGGGAAAGATTTTGTTTTTCCATGTTTTTCTTTAAAAACTGTAAAATATATTTTATGGAGAATTTATAATGAGGAAAATTATTGTGTAATTTATTAAGTTCATGACCGTTTTTGAAATAAAATCTTGAATTTCGATGAAGTTTTAGGATTTTTTATGGGGAATTGCTTTCGGTCAGTGCGGTGTCAGTGCTGCCCTCCAGGGACAGTGTCTTGCCCTGAGAAACCTTAGGAATAAAGGTGAGGAAACATCATTACTTATCCATGACAGGAAAGTGTAGCCCTCATTTGCATGTTTTAATTAGCAGTGCTCTAAGAGGGATCTGCAGAAATGCTGGAAATTAGTTTCTCTTGGAATTTCTTACAACAAACCTGAGCCCAGTCCTCTCCCCTGTGCCTGCATCTATGGACTCCTGGTGCCAGGAATGGGCAGATTCCCACCTGGCAGGAGCCTTGTGCTTAAGTCAATGCAGTTTGCATTTAGAATCACTTTATTTAAGGGGTAGAGAACTTTACTAAAGGGGAAAGTCCCACTTTTGGTTTAGTTCTAAGAGTGGTGATTTTAAACCCAGACACAAGCTGAATTCCTTCCCCACAAAATGAAAAACAAACCATATATATATGTATATATATATATATAAAAACTGCATATATAAAAGCTATATATATAATGTATACTGTACTTTAAATATTTTTAGCCCATAGGGAGGGCAGGGGACTCTGCAGGGAAATGCCCTGGTGCAGAAATTAGATATAATTAAAGCCCCATCTGAGCTGGGAGAGCCCAACGTCGGCTCTGTTTTCCTTGTGCAGAGGCTTCAGGCTGCAGCTCGTCTGTCCGCGTTCCTGGGCTGGGGTTGGGAACTCTCCTTGCTGGTATTTTTGCTTTGTTTCGGTTTGACCAGAGTTTCCCTGGGCACAGCCCGCGGCGTGCCGGCAGCTGGGGCTTTGGGGGGAGATAAATCCCCCTCCAGGCAGCCCCAGCCCCCATCCCAGCCCTTGGAAAGGTGCCCTCCCCGCAGGGAAGCAACACCCGGCAGGCTCAGGTGGCCTTTGGACTGCGGGTGGCACGAACAGCCCCTGCTCTGTGGGGCTTTTCCCTTTGCTCCACTTCCTCCCTCTGCTCCGTGTCCGTGAATCCTCCCAGGGGACGTCGGTGGTTCCGTGGTTTGGATCCTTCCTGGTGGTTTGGGGACAGAAGGAACTGGCCCAGGGAGAACCAGTTGGGAGCATTTAAACACCAACTCCAGCGCGTGGTGCTGGCAGGGGCTGCCTGGTTCCCCGTTTGGTTGGAGGGGTCAGTTCTGCAAGGTGTCATTTCTGTGCCTGGAGTGCCACAAACCATCCAGAGTGTCTGAGGGACACGGGGGAGGTGGGAACACCAGACTGAGCTGCTGCAGATGCTGTTCAGGAGCTCTGGAAGTGTTTTGGTGGAATCTGAAACCCCGTTTTTAGGAGCAGGGAGATGTCAAGTGGCCCGAGGATGGGCTGGGCACTGCTGCTGGAAGAGGAGCCACAGCCTGGGCCGTGTTTACTTCATTTCAGAGGCCCCTTTACTCCCAGATTTGGGATGGAACCAGGTGCATCCTAAAAACCTTTGCAGCAGTGGGGGTTCATGCCAGCATCCTGACCCTGGGGGTGCTTCCCTCAGTCCTGGCAGCTCCTTCCATCTCTCTCTTTCCTGGCTGTCCCTGTGCTCCCAGCACTGCCCAGCCCTCGCCTGCCGTGGGGTTTGGAGCCCTTTTGCGGGGCTGGAACATCCACGGGAGCCTCTCCTGGGCCCGGCTGCTGCAGGTCCGACTCGCCCCAACACGTGGGTGCCTGCCTCGGATTAGGTGCTGGTTTCAGATTTATTCATGCCCGTTTGAACCCCTGATATTTTTAAACTTGTCTAACAAGCCTTCCACCCCTGCCCGCTCCCGAAGGAAAGCCTCAGCCCTCTCTGGCTCCTCCCCAGCGGTGGCATTTGCATGGACCTCGGGCCGAGGAGCTGCTGTGGGCTGTGAAAGTGAACCAGCCGGTGGAGACAGCTGGCTGGGTCACCAGGTGCTGCATTCCTGGCTGCACCCAAGTGATTTTTGAAATTGTGTTTGAAAGGAGAAATGCATCTGGAAAGAACTCAGCGGGACACGGGGGCTTCTGGTCACCTGGAGCTGTCGGAGCAGCGCTGGGAGCAGGGTGGGTTCATCAGGAGAGGAAAATGCTGTGGAAGGAGGATCTGTGCTCTGGGGCTCGCAGCCTTTGGGGACCTTCTCTGCCTTTTCTCACCCTGGAAGTTTCCACACCTGGCCCCAGCTGTGGCTGGGTTTCACCCGGGGTTGTTTTGGTTGCCCAGCTCTGTGCTCCCTTCCAGCCCCATTGAAGAGCACTGAGAGCTCTGAGTAATCTTAAATAAAACCAAGGGATTTGAGCATCCACGTGACTCCAAAAAGCACCCTGGTGGATCCACAGGAGGCTGAAAATGGGGTAAATCCCTTCCTAGAAGTCACAGGGACAAAACCCCCATGACCAGGAAAAGCAGGAGCTGCCTGGGAGTTTGATGCCAGGGAGGGCCCCTCAAATCATCCCTTTTTTTATCCCCAAGGGATCTGCCTTATCCAAATATTCCAGCTCAACAGCAAGCACCTGGCAGGTGCTCCAAGGAGGGTGACCGCTCTGGGACAGGCATTTGGGAAGAGCATCCCAAAGGGACAGGCTGCATCCGCCAGGGAAAGGTGATTTCAAGGCCACTCTTACTCACTTGTGGCTTTACCAGAACAGTTGTGGGATTCCAGCTTGGAAAATAAAACACTTCCTAATGAACAGTGATTCATGTTGCCTGGAGTTAAAATTAAGGTCCATGAGGAAGTCCAGGGGCAGATCCCAGAGCTGCCACTGGTTTCTCCATCACTTGGCCTGATCCTATTCCCTGTCTTCCACCGGATATTCTCCAGTGCTGCTGCATCCTGCACGCAGAGCCCAGGCGTTGCCTGCTTTGCTCCTCTCCAGGTTTATTAGAATAAAAGAGGCGGTTTGTCCCTTCCTTGCTTTCACTGGGGATTTTTTCCAGTGCCTGCAGAGCTTGAGCAAGGCCTGGCCCCTCTCATCCTGCCCAGCTTCCATTTCAGCCCCCGTTTTCGTCAGTACAGGAGTCCTGGCCCCAGCCCCTTCCTGGCCCCGCTGCCATCGGTGGGAAGGTGCTGGATGCAGCCCCAGCCCCGTTCCCGGCAGCTCCGGAGCAGCTCCTCAGGAAGGAACTGGGGTGGGGACAGAAGTGCTCGGGGACAGGTCCCCTCTCATCCCGGGATCTGGGGCCGAATGCTGTGGCTTTGTCCCCGTCCCTGTGACCAGCCTGGGCCGAGCTGTGCCCAGCTCTCCATCCAAACCGGCTGCCAGAGGGGTGCAGGGAGCTGGTGGCTCCCCAGGGAGCACCGGGGGCTTTCTCTGGCCCCGCTCCGAGGGTCTGGGAGCCCAGCTCGGGGTGCAGCAGGTCCTTCCTTCCCCCTCTGCTCCAGTGCCACGTTCGCAGCCCCCCGGGCAGGAGCTGGGGATGGAGGGGCCGGGATTGTCCCTGTGGGAGCACTCGGCCCTCGGGAAGGGAAGAGGGCAGTGGTAAAAATAACCCCTGGGCCAGCTCCAGCCCATTGTGGCTTCCTGCGATTTACAGCCCTTCCCGGGGGGAAGAGGCAGGCACCGGCCAGCTCGGGGCTGCCTTTGACCCTTTCGCCGCCGCCGGAGAAGGTGCCAGAAGGACCTTTCCTCCCTCTTTCCTGCCTGGGCAGGATCCCGGGGAGGGGGATTGCGGTGGGCTCCTGCTCCTGAGCTGCCCCCAGCACCCCGGGGTGGGTGTAGAAGGAGAAGCTGCTGGAGTGGACGTGGTTTCCCTGCCCCATTGCTGACCCGCCGTGTGCAGGGGGACAGAGAGACTCGGAGGCAAAAATCTCTGCTGCAGATCCCGAAATCCCGGCCGGGTTCCCGTAAGGAGACGGAGGGAGGAGGGGAGCTGGCAGAGGTGAGCTGGAGCTGCGGGAGGAGGGAGGTTAATGCCGGGCAGGGCCGGGGGCAGGGCTGCGAAGGGGGGTCAGCACGGGGTGGGCTGGGCTGGCAGGGGTTAATGGGTGGCTCTTCCTCCTCCTCATCCTCTATATGAGGCTGCTGCCGGCTCTGGGCTCAGTTTGCCGCGGCAGCCAGAGGGGCAGGAGCTGCGTGAGACTGGAGCATCCCATCCCTGCATCCCACCCCTGCATCCCCGCGTGGGCTCAGGTGAGCGAGAGCATCCCCCACCTGCCTGGCGCAGGTCCTGGCGCAGGTCCTGGCGGCGGGGCTGGGCTGGGGAGGGCGAGGGCGGCCCCAGCCAGGGCACCCCGTGCTCATCCCGCGGGGGCTCAGGGCCAGACGCCGCGTGCCTCAGTTTCCCCGTGTGTACTCCGGGCTGGGTGCGGTGTGGAGCCCGTGGGCTGCGTGTGGAGCTGCGCGGCAGAGCGTTCCTGGGCTCTTTGCTGCCGTGAGCTCTGCTCGGCCCGGCCCCGTGTCCCTGCTGTCACCCGGGGCTGGTGATGGAGTGGCTCTTCAGGGCCGTTCGGGCCCTTTCTGCGCAGTGGGACCATCGGCTTCGGGCATTCACAGCCCCAGCCCCAGGCTCCTTCCCCCACCGCCGGATTGGTGCTGGGGTGAGCTGAGCAAGGGCCAGAGCACCCCGGGGCGGCTGAAACCCCCTGGTTCCGTGCCCCCAAACACGGAGAAAGGGAGACTCTTCCCTCCCAGCCCAGCCTGGCTGTGTGGGGCACAGCTCGGGGACCCCCAAACACCCCCAGTCGTGGGGCAGCTCTCCAGCTCTGCTGAGCGCGGCTTTGTTTTGCCGCTCGGGAAGACAAGGCGGCGGCCGGCTCCGGTATTTTTTCCTGTTGGAAGCCGCTCCAGGGATGCGGGTGAAGCCGGCGGATGCTCGGCGCTTCTCCCTTCCTGCCCGGGGGCTGTTCCATGCCAGGGCTGGCAGGACTCGCTGCATGTGTGGCACTGAGGGGACCCTCAGCTCTGCTTCAGCCCCATCCTCCTCCTCCTCACCGCTGCGCCCTCGGGGCTCACCCTGACTCTCCTCTCTCCTCCCAGGGCTGAATCCAGGAGCCGAGCGAAGCTCCAGGAGCCTCCCCAGCTGCCACACCGGAGCCGCCCGGCCGCTCCGAGGGGAGCAGAGCGATCAGCAGCGCCGTTCCGGGGCGATGGTGCCCTTGGGCAGCCCCAGCCTCGCCGTCTGCGCCTCCAGCAACCTGCGCCTCATGGCCCCCGGCCGCGGCTCCCCCCTGGCCTGGCTGAACCGGAGCCCCGAGTGCCCGGGGGGCAGCGGGGGCCGCAGACCCAGCGCCGTGGAGCGGCTGGAGGCCGACAAGGCCAAGTACGTGAAGTCGCAGCAGGTGATCAGCAGGCGGCAGGAGCCGGCGCTGCGGGGCTCGCCCCGGCTGTCCCCGCACGGCCGGCGGCTGCTCGCCCGCCAGCAGTGCCACGAGCTGTGCCCGGGCTCGGAGCTGGCCCGGGAGGGGCCCCGCAAGCTGCCGTGCCCCCAGTCCCCCGTGTCCCGCCGCAGCGGCAGCAGGCGCCTGCTGAGACCCGACTCGCTCATCATCTACCGGCAGAAACGGGACTGCCTGGCCGGGGACAAGGAGAACACCAAGGGCTCGGGGCTGGTGCGGCGCCTCTTCCAGGGACCCCTCAGAGACAAACCCCCCAGCTCGCCCCCCGCCAGGCCGCTGGGCGAGGGACCACCGCCCCCCCAGAGCCCCGAGACCCCCATGCTGTGGGCGCCTGCGGAGAAGGAGGAGGCTCGGACGCCGGGAGGCAGCGGCGGCGGTGACAGCGGGGGCATCTTCCCCGTGCCCGGCAGCCCCGCGGCGCAGCCCCCCGGTGCCCCCGGGAAGGAGCCGCTGGCTCTGCGCGTGTCGCTGCCGCTCTCGGAGCAGGAGCGCTTCTTCAACTACTGCGGGCTGGACCGGGCGCTGGTGGAGCTGCTGGGCCGGGAGCGCTTCGGGCCCGCGGGCTGGGACAGCTCCTCGGTCCGGCTCCCCGGCTCCTGCGAGTCCGAGCCCGGCCGGGCCTCGGGGGGCAGCGAGGGGGGCGCGGGGCCGGGCGAGGAGGAGCCGGACTCTCGGCTGGGCTCCGCCGTGTCGGTGGTGGAGCGCAACGCCCGGGTCATCAAGTGGCTCTACGGCTGCCAGCGAGCCTGGGCGGCTGCCAAGGAGTCCACGGTGTGAGCGGGGACAGCCTGGCCGGGACGAGGACACCCGTGTGGCTCCCGCTGGCTGGACGTGGCCCCTCGCCCTCGCTGGATGTGGCCGATGGGCTGGTGGCACCCGTGGGGATTCTGCAGGCTGGGAGAACCAGCAGGTCCACAGGCTGAGAGTGGTGGGGGCACCTGAGGGGCAGGTGAGGAAGGGGCACCCCCGGGTGAGCCTCTCCATGGCCTCGGGACCGCAGGCTGCTGTCCCCCTGCTGTCACCCATCGTCTCCATCCTCCCTGTCCCCAGCCCAGGAGGGTGGGATAGGCCCGCAGCCCCCACTGACCACCCGTGTCCTGCAGGTGGGGGGTGGGCAGAGCCCGAGCCCCCTGTCGTGGGCAGTGCCCACCCCACAGCCCCCTCCTCCCCAGAACAGGGGCTGCTGGGGCCAGAGCGGCCCTCAATAAATCTGTTTGGGGTTTTTCTAGCCTGGCAGTGTGTGCGGCTGTGGGGGGATGCTCCGGGGCTGGGGGGGCCGCTCCCCCTCCCCACCCTCGGGGTTGTGCTTCTTCAGGGGCCCTGGGGCTGTTGGGGGGGGTGAGGGCAAGGAAGCACCAGGCAGAGCTCAGCGAAAAGGGGCACCCTCGGGGTCTTTAGTGCAGACAGGACACCCAAACCCACGGCAGAGCCCCCGCGCACGGGCAGGGCGCTGCCCACCAGCACTGGGGGGCCGCAAGTAACTGCTGGAGAGCCCGGCTGGTGCACCCTCCTCTAGTTGCCCTTGGGGGCGGTTTTATTCCGGATTTCGGCCAGTTTGCCAGCCAGGAAGCCCCAGTGGAAGGCCCCTTCCTCTGGCTCCCGCAGGTCGCTGCCGTCGTCACCCGGCGGCTCCCCAGGGCTCTCATCCGGCTCCGGGGGGGGCACCCCCTTGTCCGGCCCCGACGCCTGCTGCCACTTGGTAGCAAAGAGATCCCAAAATCCAGGTGTCTTCTCAGCGTGGGGCATCTCGGGTGGCTCAGCGGCCAGCGGGCTGGGGAGAGAGCGGGGACGGAAATGTCGGTGCAGGGACCTTCTCCCCAAGCCCCCCCATACCCCCGCTGTGCCGCCCAGACACATGGGTGTGGGCCGGGAGGGGGATGCA
>VWZT01007528.1:0-43455 GCA_013397055.1 Pachycephala philippinensis | reverse complement strand
GGGGCAAGAGGTGAAAACATCTCAATCAGGCTTTTTTTTTTTTTCCAAAATAAATACAGGAAAAGTAATTATTTTTGCACATTAGTAATTTTTAAAATAAGTCTGCTGATATGAGAAGAATCAGATGCTGAATATCACTTTTGATTTTATGTGTCGAATTGCTGTTCATACCTACATAACATGAAAGTTTCATTTTGGTACCTTTCAACACATACTGCTATTTTATTTTTTNTTTTTTTTTTTTTTTCCCTTTTTTTTTTTTTTTTTTGTTTTTTAAATTTCAGTGATACATAAAGGGAAGCAAACATAAAAGCAGAAGTCTGTGAATACCTTTTCAAGTGAGAAGGATGTATGCATGTCCCACAATTTCACAAGACGTACATGTTAATCTTGTATGATTTAAAAATATATATATCATGGAATGTTGTTTCAAGAATTGTAGCAGTTCTCCCAAACATACATTGACAACAAGAAAAAGGTGTAGTTTTTAGATCTTATGTTCCAGTCTGCACTTTGGTAAGGATTAGCTAGTGTGTGTTCAGTCCTCTGATTTCATCATAAAGGGGTCTAATTAAGAGTGTTTTAATTATACCATTTCCAGTTTAATTTCTGATTATGTTCAGTGGGGATGACTTCAAGGAAAATCCTTTCATAGGTTTGTTTAAGTAAGTGAAGTTGAGATTTTTAAGTCTAAGGAACAGAAGAGCACTACATAAAAGACTCTTTCCTTGCTATCCCCAACCTGTTCCTGCTTTATAAAGGTCACTTTCTTTCTGTAACATTGTATTTCTGAATTTAAGCTCAAAAATACTACCCTTTTTTGATAACATAAATCAAGGTGCTCTTGTAGGCAAGAGATAATTGCAAACTTGCTGTACTTCATTAAGCCAGTACTCTCATACTGTCACACAATTTAATAACTTTTTTCTATCCAGTTATTTTCATGTTTGCTTTTTTTCCTCACTCCATTTCCAGCTTTTTCATCACCCTTAGTATAAAGACTTTACTATTTTACACCAAACAATAATCATATAATTGCAACAA
The DNA here is from genome assembly GCA_013397055.1 of Pachycephala philippinensis. Taxonomy (NCBI): domain Eukaryota; kingdom Metazoa; phylum Chordata; class Aves; order Passeriformes; genus Pachycephala; species Pachycephala philippinensis. The sequence goes on along the minus strand of VWZT01007528.1, from coordinate 42,411 downwards.
TTTTAACTAGCTCTGTCACAATCTCTTAATATTTTTTTTTTTTTTTAATTAGCATGGCGGTAATATGTGTCATCAAAACACTCAACAGAATCTCATAAACTAGAAATTACGGTGTAAGAATAATTGAAGAACTAGCTATTCTCCATTCTTCTTCCAGGCCAAAAGTTTAATGATCCTACCTATTTCCTTCTTACATACAAGCATTGCATCCTGGAAACATACCCTTATTGCGTACCAGTTTTGTGCTTTTTGCAGCATGGCATGCAACTAGGAAAAATATTTCCTTGTAAATGACTCATGTGATACACAATTAAATATCCACACAATAATTATATAGTGGCACCAAATTAATATAAGTATTAGGTATCATTGAGCTATTACCGATTTTTAGATATTTGGCACTTGAAAATTCGTCCCTGAAAGATTGACAAAATGTAGTGTATTTTCACAGTTCCTTAAGCCTGGTAATTTCTTTCATTATGCAATTATTAACAACTGATGAAAGCAGTCCTGGAAAACAAAAATAATACAACTGACCAACCAACCAAAAAAACCCAAAAAACCACCCCAAACAAAAAAAAAGATGAGGGATATTTTTGGGGGAGTATTATTTTGAATGTTATTTGTTGCAGTGAATTACTACAGGCATGATTTCCATTTCCAGATGAAAATACATGAAACCTGGAAAGATCTGTGGCCAGACACAGTGTTAATGTAAACCATGGGATCATTGATTCAGCAATATTCTTAGAGTGAAGCTGTCAATTGATTTTTAACTATCTGTATGTGACTTACCATAAGCAACTGGCTCATTGTGAAGCGAGAAGGTGACATGGCATCTCAACTGTGCCATGAGCAGAGAAGGTAGCTAGTGCAGCACCTGAGCCAGAACTGGGGAATCCATTTGTCTAAATACAGCTCTCAGCCCTCTTCACCTTCCCATGCCAGGAAAACCCTGGCAGCAAGACTGCCTCCTTGCTTTGTTCTCTGTGGTGTCAGTGGGGCAGCTGTGCCATGTGGCTCTGGAGACGGTGATTGCAGTCTCCATGTGGGCTCTGACTGCTGCTCTATGAAAGATTAACAGCTCCGAGATCAGTGTCGGATCCATAAATTTTTCACGGAACGATGTCACATAGAGGTATGAGTAAGCTCATCTCACAGTGTTGACTTCAGTTCCTTCTTCTTTTACAAGGGGACTGCTGATGGTTACACAGTGAGAAAGGGGGAAGGATTAGCACGTGATCATCTTTCCTCTCCATTAAGTTGATGCACTTTGGCTTCACTTTACAATGCACGGCACGGTGGAACAGAGTCTCCTACGGAAAGAGCACAGCCTATGTTGCTACTATGGTTAGACACACTCACACAAATTTCTGAAATTTGCTTACTGCCTTGGAGTTTGCTAAAAATGTGTTTTAGATACAGCAGTGATAATTAAACAAAAAATTCTGTTTAACTCATGAAAAGACTCCAGTGAAAACCTTTTAAACTGGCAAATTCAAAATTAAGCTAATATTTTACCTAGGGTGTATCATGAAAAAAGAAGACAAAAGAACTCAAACTCATTAAAGACAGAAAGCATCAATTTCTGTGTTTCTAATTTATTTAATTTTGTCATGATTTAATGGTTTTTACATTTCTATATTCCATTCTTCCATTTTAAACAAATGAAGCATATTCTATGTAAGATTATAAACTTCAGCCTACACATGTCAGGACTATAAAGACTCAAAGCCATTTCTGGTGTTTCTTCTTTGTTTGTTTCACGTGGTTCTTATTTTGCCCATTTGTAACAATACTTAAAAAATATTATTCTTCCAAGAATTTACTGCTTTTAAGCATGGTTTATTCATAATGGGTGTGTGAAGTTTTTTCAGAATAGAAAAAAAATTGATACATGTAGTGCAAATTCAGAATGTCTCAGAGCAAGTTTTGAAAGACAGCTCTTCATTTGTCATATGTCTTGAATCTTCACACACCTGTTAATAGCACTTCACAGTAGTTTTCTGCTCCTTTCTTCTCTCTTTTCCTGTTAAAAATCAATCATAGGGATTTCCATAAGGAACAGAGCTCTAAGTGCTAAAGAATATACTGATAATGATTTCTCTTATACCTATAATAAGAGAAAAAAAAATTAAAAGTTTTATCTTCAGTTATATAAGGGTTACAAATAAAGCATCCTTCCTGAATTCAGATACATTACATGAAAAACTATTAAGATTATTTTACTCTTAAGATAGGTCATCTCAGAGAACCTAAGGCTTGGGGATTTAATTAAAAAACCCAAGCTAACAACTTTTGCATCATTCACTTGTTTATAATCTCTACTTAACTGAAATGTATCATTACTTCAAAGCTATTTTTTGTGATCACAAACAGCTAGCCAAAAGACTTACCAAAGCGGGGCTTCAACAGGACTTAGGAAGGTAGGATCTTTTTTGTTTTTACCTCTGCCTCCTGGACAAGCAACGGAAGATTTTTTTCCTCAGCTGGGGACACTGAGAATGAGCTTGTCTGTTTCAAAGGGCAGGCTGAGCATGTGAGCAGATTGTATTTGATGCCAGTTTCCGTGCAAAACCCCTCAATATTGGAGGTCACACAAGTGTTTTCTAAAATGCCACTCTATCACTCGAAGCCCAGCAGCTTTGTATCCATAGTTGATGTTTTTAAAAGGAAACAAAACCAAAAGAACCAAAATGCCAAACCATGTGATTTTTGTGTTCTGTACCATTGCCAGGAAGCTGTTTCTGCTCTTTCATATCCAGCACTTAGAGTCATTTTGACATGGAAAAGTTAGCTCTGATTAAGCATGGAATTTCCAAACTACAAAATGTTTCCCTGTTAAACATAAAACTGGGTGAAATTCCCTGCTGTTCTGTGAAACCCAATGTGATCACCAGTAATCCCTCAGGCTCCCTCTGCTCTTCTGGTGATAAAAACCAGGAGCGTTTTGGCTGCCTGCTGACTATTTTGCTGTTTTCTTTGCTGATTCAAGAAGTTGCATGCTCCCTGTTTTCAAAATTAACTGTTGCTTTCCATAGTTCTTGATGGGGAAAAGTCTCTTCTATGAACAGTCTCTGCAGTCTATCTGAAAACCTTTCAATATTGTCAAACATTGCAGGACTTTTGTTCAATATAGGAATATTTCAAATCTTCCACAGAGGTCTCATATTCAGGAGATACCTAAATACTGCTGAAAATGCATCTGCAAATGATGCCGTGTAAGTGATGATTTTTTTATCTTGTCATTATTTTTTTATTCAGTAGTAACAACTTGCTAAAAAGAACAAGCAGCACATTTGTGTGAATCATGTTCATTATGTGACAAAAAGTGAGATTTTTTTTTTCCTAGTTGTCACAAGGTTATATTTCTGCAAAGTAGCAATGGTAAGGTGGTCTTTGTAAAGGTTGGCAGTTTAGTACTTGTTTCTAATTGAAATTAAGATTTTACTGAGAATTGTCATGATCATTGGTTATGATCATTTTGGACTAGAAACTGATTATCAATGCGGATGCATTACTCCTCAATACAGAGAGCTATTGTATGGTACATTTCCATGGCTTATCAAGGTCTTTTAATTAGATAGAAGATCGGCTCACACAACAAGCTGCAGGCAAAAATCTTCTGCTAGTTTCAGCAGAGGAATTTCCATCAAGTGAGAGATCACTGAAGTGAAGCAAGAAAGAATTTGGTGAATCACTTTTTACAGAAAGGTACACACAAGTGGTCTTAAATTGTCAGGCTCATGTACAAAGGTGCCTGTTGTTTGTTTCCAACCCAGAGCAAATTTCATTTTCACAGAAAAGTAAATTATATTATTAATCATCTTTTTTAGGCAAATAATGTTCATGATGAATAAATGTGTTCAGAGGAAACATGTGGTAACTAGTTTTTAAATTATTAGTCTGCTTTATTAACTGGCAAAAAAAATGAGAAAGGAATTGTGAATGATTTTATAATTTCTAAGTAGCAAGCTGGGTTCCAATTGTTTTCTCAAGCATTTTAACTCTTTTTAGAACCTTGATCCTCATTCAGGCGATTGGAATACTTCCAGACATTGGTTGCAGAAACATAGATACCTAAAAAAACGTAAAATATTTTACTTAAAAGGTAAAATAATCTAGAGGACAGACAATAAAATTCAATTTTATCATTTGTTTCTTCCTCACATTCTACTTCTGTACTGTTTTAATCACTGCTTATCTTTCTTAGCATCAGCATCAGTCCTTGTTTTGTCTAAAGAAGTAAGTATTCTATCAATTTCTATTTATTTTAAACTTTGTGTGGTTTGGTATTTACCCAAAAGCTAATTTTTTTTTAAACCTTAATGAAATAAAATATTAAGTATAATTTATGAATATACCTTCATGCAAAGTCAACAGTTAAACAAATTGGAATTTTATTTATCAATTTATTCTATATAATGAAAAAAACCCAAAACATACCATTCAGCAGAAGAGTCAAAAGAAATATTTTCTTTTAATTTTTGTTTGCCTTTCATATTTTATCGTTTTGTTATTTCTATGAACCTCATTCATAGATATGCTGTGTTTTGTTGGATAGGATCAGCAGTCTGCATCCTCTGATGAGCACCTTGCTGTTAGTCTTGGCAGCACTATTCCTGCATGAGCAGACATTTAATGGAACATGGAAGAGTTTCAGGAGGATGAGCCAGGTCATCTCAACCCCAGTACACAGCCTGTTTGTAGAAGGCAAAAGGTTTTAAATCCTCTTAGAAAAAAGAATTGAACTGTGACTTCCAAATGACTTCTAAATGCTTTGACTGTAAAAAATTTTGATTAAAAAGGAAATGTTTATACGTGTAACTGACAATCATTGGAATAAAAATCACTTGTGCCTCTGCCAGGTGCAGCAAATTCCAGCTCTGAACCATAAGTTTAAAAAGGCAACTCTGTATAACCATGCTGAAGAGGTATTCAGTTTACATAACCACCTATCCTGGTGTTTTGGGTTCAGCAACTCCGTGTTCATTCTTGTTAATAATCTTTTGAGGTGACCAACTCTCCTAATACGTAAGAAACCTAAGGCTAATTTAAGCATGTGAATATTTTACAGGGGTCAGGCACATATGAGGGATGTTGTTTTGGTAGTTCTGCCTCTCCTCTCTCTTTGATTATTAACACTATCCTAATCTTAAGAAAATCTTTCTCCAGACTGCAGTCATCTTATGTTTTCCTCTTCTTGTTTGAGGGCATAAAACTAGCCTACTGGATTATTATATGCTTCATATTTTTGGTTTTTTTCAGTGATTTAATGTGACAAGAAATATAATAATTTATCCCTGGCTATCAATAATGTTCTTTTCATGAGAAAAATATAATTTGCAGTCTGGCATTTATACTCCATTCAGATCAATAATGAGCACAAGGAGTAGAAGAGAAGGATTAACACATTGGGTTAAAAAGCCCTTTGGGGAAAAATCTAAACGCTCTATATATGATCTCTAATTTTATATATTTATTGACTTCAAAAATACTATGTACTTACACAGTCCCTAACAACAAGTAAATCCTGCCAACACACCTGCAACACTGCTACAGAATAGTCCTATGTTCTTTCTACTAGATGGTCCTTTATTTTGCAACAGATACCAGGTTCCATTTTGACATTATGGTTATAATTGTTGTTAATAAAAGGGGAAAGGGGAGTAGGGGTACCGCAGTCCATGACCGTATAGTAGCAACACCATGATTAAATTTGACTTGCTTCACCATTTAAAAAACCCTGAACAAGATTATATCAGGAAAACGCCCAAACAAAAATATATCAGATCGTTTTACCAGTGGCTTGGTTAAGCAATGTAGTTGTAGATATTCAATACTTACGTATTTTAATTTGGTAATGGAAAAATTCAGCAGCCTGTGGCATGCGTGAGATCAAACTTCATGGTCTCAATGATCATCTCTGAACAGCTTGGGAATCTATATGGATGAATAATTTTCTTGGGGTCTGATTTACTATACCATTTTTTTCTGAAAAACAATTCTTAAAACATTGTATAAAATATGAACTTGTCTGAAGCCAAATTTCTTGAAACCAGTCATTAAGATTTATTATTTCCATTATGAATAATGTCCATTATAAAAGAAGAAAAACATGACTGTAAGGCAAGCATATATTTTCTGTCATAGCACAGCAGTTTGTCTTCAATGACTGATGTGGTTTGCAGTTTGGGAAAGTAATAACAGAGAAACAGCAAGTAAGAATTGTATTTTTAGCAGAAACTCATTGTTCATTGTTTACATTATTTTCATTCTTCGATAAAGTGAATGCTTATTATTGTCAATAGTGACAACCAAAAGCCACCTGACCTCTTCTTGTAGCTTAATAAAGCTACAGACATTGGTGAAATAGTCATAATGTAAAAAGCATTTACAACACGTCTCACCAAAATGTACACACCATGGCATATCTTATGAAAAAAAACTTCCTTAATAAGATGTAATTGTCCCCTTGAGTCCTGTGTGCAGTGTGGGCACCACAATATAAAAAAGACATTAAGCTGTTAGAGAGTGTCCAAAGGAGGGCCACGAGGATGGTGAAGTGAGGAAGCCTTATGAGGAGGACACTTGGTTCAGCCTGGAGGAGACTGATGAGAGACCTCAGTGAGGTCTTCAGCATCCTCACGAGGGGAAGCAGAGCGGCAGGTACCGATCTCTTCACTCTCCTGACCAGTGACAACACTCAAGGAAAAGGTATAAAGCTGAGTCAGGAGAGGTTTAGGTTGGGTATCAGGAAAGCGTTCTTCACCCAGAGAGTAGTCTGGCATGGAACAGGCACCCCAGGAAAGCTGTCACAGCACCAAGCCTGACAGAGTTCAGGAAGTGTTTGGACAGTGCTCTTAGGCACGGGGCGTAACTCTTGGGGATGGTCCTGTGCAGGGTCAGGAGCTGGAATTAATTGTCCTGATGGATCCCTTCCAACTCAGTATATGCTGTGATCCTGTGGTTCCTTTCTTAATGAGTGTCTTGAGGATGGTTTATATCCCATAACCATTTTTTGTTTGTGTCCAGAAGTACCACTGCCCCCCCACCCCGCCCGAGCTCGGGAATATCGCGCTGGATGAAGGGCAGCCGGGGATCCTGCAGAGGTTGGGAGCCAGGGGCTGCTCTTCCTTCTGGTGGGGTGACCAACACGGCTGCCACGCGGCACCGTGGGTCTGACCTGGGATCCTGTTGCCCTGTGGTTTTTGTCCTTTTTTTGTTTCCCCTCTTTTTTTTCCTTAGGCACTGTGACCGGGGCCTGCCTTCTTGCTTCTCTGCTGCTGTGCCGCTCGGGAGCCCAGAGCCGGTGTGTGCCGTGCCGAGAGCTGGGAGCCGGGAGCTCTCCCCGCTGGGCTGTTCCCTCTGTGCGGCAGCGCAACCTCGGGACCCGCTGTGGCCGCTGAGCTGTGCAAAGGAGCAATTCCCTGCCCAGCCCTCGCTATTTTCTGCCACCGCTTCGGGGTTAGTGCAACACTTTAACCCGACACCCCACGTCCGCCCGGATCCTGCTGCTCAGGTCTGAAAGTTCAATATCTAGCATTTACTTACGTTTTTCCCATGCTGTGTGGGCATTCTGTTTGTCAACAAACGGTTGGGGTTTTTTTCACTTTCACCCACTAGTATCATACACTAGTATTCATTTCCTCTTGGCAGAAAGGGATTGTTGGAACCCTTTTTAGAGGAAGCACTCATTCCAGAGTGTTTTCTCCCAAACTTGTCTCTAAACTGAAACAATGAGAAACAGTTGGAAAGTGACTGTCAGACTCACCATTTCACCTGTTCCTTAAAGGCTATGAGGACACAATGCTGATTTGACTCAGGAGTTAACAACCTCATGAACTGGCAGCAGCTCAACTCCTCTGGAGGTAGGCTTTATTTATTCCTTCTCATCTGTTCTCGTTCTCCTGTTAACTTTTTGTATTGACAGGAACATCTTCCATTCTCTCTCTTCCTCCTGCTCTGTTCAGAGAAGTGCAACTAAATAGACATTTCCCACCTCGATTAAATTCTCAAAACAAGTAATTAAAATCCAGCCTCATTTTTCACCCGTCACCCTTGCATTGTTTGAGAAACTGAATTGCTAATGATTCTGGGATACCTGAACTACTGCTGCCTACAGTTAGCTAATAGCAGGCAATATTCTCAACCTGTTTTGTGACCTTGGAGGTTTGTGATCGTCTGTTTGAGAAGGGAATGAAATTCGATGTTTCCCCAGCACTAAAGAGTTATTATCAAATGAGTAATTTTCTGTGAAGTATCCCTTTGGAGGAGTCTGTGGTGTGTTCTCATATGCTTATTTGCTCAGACCATCAAGGGAGCTGGGAACCTGCACTGTAGGTGATGCAGGAAAGTACAACACTACAGGAAGCTCTCTGAGCAAGTCCCATACCAGGTTCCAGAATTCACAGTTATTTATTTCCAGTGGTCCTCTTCTCTTTGGTCTTGCTTTGTATATTATTGCAAAGCCAGAGGCTGTTGCCATCTCATCTTTTCAATTCCTTGGCGATCAACAGTGTGTCAGTGACCTGTACTGGTTCTGTCTGTGAGCAGTGGAAGGTAAGGAAACAGCTGCACAAGAGGACAGACAAGTACAATTCTTTGTGCCCTCTCAGCTTTCCTGCTCAGCCCAAATACACAGCTACAGACCATGGTCTGTGCTCCCACATGGTGCCTGTTGTGGCCATCATGAAAAATGTAGGTACAGGTCTTCAAAATTAACACGAGTATTTCCTTCACAAATACAGCTTAGAAACCAAAGGAACTGAATACAATTTGTTCTGTGCAAACATTCTGCAGCTGAAAACACCATTATAATAAAAAACCCCAACATTAGGACTCTAGGACTGAAAACATGATGTCTTGTTTCTACTGTTTCAAGATAATGTTATGTGCTATTACAATATATATGTTTAAGCTCATGAAACTTCTATCAACCCTACTATGATTCTGTATAGTGGTGGGGTTTTTTTTCTCATGGATTCCAACCATTTATCTGTGAAAAACTCTGTGTGAATATCTCTAAGTAAGTGTCTAAAATAATTTCATCTAATAGGATCAAAGAATTACAGAAAATCATTTTACACAGAATACAATAGTGTGTTGTTACAATATATTTCAAAGCATAACTTGTATAATCTGTATATCTATAACAAGGTTTAGATGTTTCTTCACTATAACACAGTTCTAGACAAACTTTCCAAAACAAAAATCAAAGAGCACTTGAGAAGCAGAAGAAATAAATTTGTAATAAAAGCCTAGTGTTCTGTAAAGATAGTGAATGAAACTCTAAGAACATGAGTATTTTTCATCATAATTTTTCATAGTAAAGATGTCATTGTAATAAAAGTATGTTTTTAAATTAGTGACATTTGCAAGTTGGTTTCAGATTTATGAGAAAGCTGTGCTGGTGGGAAATAATCCAAGAAAAAAAGCTCAGAAATGTTAATTAGAAAGTACAATTCTTGTTGTGTCTTGAGCTACCAGAAATATCTGCTAATTGCTACCAGTCATCTCCTTTCACTTCAAGCTGATCTAATTAATTTCAAAACACCCTTGAATTTCAGAGCCTGGATTTCTAGGTTTCAGAAAATTTATTTGCTCTTGAAAGCTTAATAAAAACTCACATATTACCGGAATCAGGTAGATGTTTTAAAGTAGATATTAGGTAGATCCATGGCCCATTCTCCTTCCCATACCCTTCTTTCTTAATATAAAATAGTTTTGATACACAACATCCCTGGTATAAACATTTGAGATAACTGTGTTTGAATTTAGGAAATTCTGACTCATGCATAACATACGCAGAGATAATTTTAAAAGATGACATCTCTTTATATACATTTTTTGTTAATCACTCACCTCCCATGAAGGTGAATTATTACAGAAATTAACTGTATGCATGATATATTTTGCATTCGATGCATTCTGTGGCCCTTCTGAATGAGGTATTTCTAAATGAAGTATTTCAACTTTATTTATATTTTGTGTGTAAGAACTACCCTAGAAAAGGATGCAGAACAGTTCCCTCTGCACGTTTAACAAATTTAGAACAAGCATTTGGACACAAGGGTTTTGTTTAGAAGTATGTCTAACATTAGAAAGTTCTATCTGTCAGTTGTTTGAGAAGCATATTTGGGTGGGGGATAAGAATTCTTAAACACAACTGTACATTAAACTCAGATGAAAGTGATACTAGGTGAAAGTGTGAAATCAGGTGTTTGCTGGTTGGTTTGTTTGTTTACTACCTGCAGAAATTACAAGTGTGGTGAAGGTGTTCAGCTTTTTCCCAGCTTGCTTTCCTGTGCAAAGGCAGACTTTGGATCCCCATTTAAATATGGTTCAGAGACTGTTAGCTTTAGACATCTGAATAGTCAAAGTGTGCAGTGAGTAATCACAAAGTGTGCTTCCCTTCAAGTATCTGGCCAATGATTTCCCTTTTAGCCTGAAGCAATAATTGTCTGTGCATTTTAACAGTTCATTTGCTTTCACTACACTACTTGTTTCTTAGCACATTGGATTTTACGCTGTTTTGAAGAAAAACCCTTGTGATGGTTGAAATGAGCATTTGTATTAAATGTGGTGCAGTGGAAGAAATTCTGATACTGGCTGTGCACATTTTTACATGAATAAGCAGTATCTATGGATGCCATCTCTGAAAGGATTTATTTATTCTTCTCTTGTGGAAATGATGGATGAGGGTGCCATATTTACCATATAATAGTATTTTCCCAGGTATTGTTTTTTCAAATACAAATACAGCCATAAAACAAATACTCTCTGTAGGCTCTCAACACCAAATTAGAGAGAGAGTAAAGTTTAGACAGCATTCTAAGTGGCGACCAACTACAAGAATCATTTCCCAAATGGATAAAGAAAGGAAAAGAATTAGGCACACTAACTTCTAAGCAGTTCTTTGGCCCAAGGAATTATGTGAGGATAACGTAGCATTAATAAGAGTCCTACAAAGTTATGCAATCAGCTTCTGCTGCAAAATGTCAGTCTGTACAAGATTAGTGTAAGGGATGAACTGAAATGTGTGCTGCAGCCTCAAGAGGCAGCATAGCTGGGGATTATAAACGTGCTTCTATTCAGTTTAAAAACAGTACAGTGAAATTAACCTTATTTCAAATGCTTTTTGCTGTTGAAGTTTTTTGGAATGTATTACTTTATTTCTCTCAGTGCAGTGGAGAACTTGTTTTTTACGGCAGAACAATTCTGGTCCAAAGGAAGTTGAAGTGCTTTACAAGACTGAAACAGGGAAAAATAGACAGGACAGAATAAAGACTGAAGTATATTTCATTTCCTTACTTAAACATGACATTCCTTTCTCTTCAGGTTAGGTCTTTAAAAAAACCAAATGTTGGGTAACTTTTTTTTTACCCTATCATTACAATATTGTCAGTAAATGTGTCTTTCTAAACTCTTGTATATCTTCTTTCATTGAGTAAAATTGCCCAGCATAATATTTGATTTCTAAGAAGGAAAAAGAGGGGGTGAAAAAGGATGCGGGAAAATAATTGTCCCCTAGAAAATTTTTCTGAATATCCTTTTTTCTTATTTGCTCTCTGAGATATTTTTACAGATTGTAACACTCATTAGTAAAGAAGGACTTGACATACAAGGTTTTGCTCTCCCTTTTTCAAAGGTGTTAAATTTAATAATATCTTTTATTGATGGCAAACACAAGTACTGCACTACACCAAACTTACTTTTCTTCCTCTTTTAATTGAAAATATTTTGTACTCTGTTCTCAGATATCTTACATGTGCAATACAACCACATGCTGTTATATAATATTGTTCAAGTTGACAGCAATCTGAAAATGTACCAAAAACCATCAAGAAGTTATTTTCGTGTTGATGATAACAGGTTGCAATGCTTATAGGATGGGCTTATTGTCTTAAACTTGTGTTTAATGGTGTGAGAAACAAATGTAATGGGTATCAACACAAAGCAACACAATTTTGAAAACTGGAGTTTATCTGAAGGATGCAGAGAATGGCTGGAGCTGAAGAGAGTGCTGTACCAGATGCCTATCTGCTAAAACTTTAATTTACTATTTTATCCCACAAATTCTTTAACTGTATAAGTTCAAAGTAATTCTTAAAGTAAACAACAGTATTGCTGTTCATTAATTTTTCATTTTACTATTTCAGTAATTTTTGAGCTCTTAGGAAGGTATACCATGTTCTTTTTCAGAAAAAACCCACATCACCTCTGTCTTGGTTCCAAGGCATTCTTTAGCCAACTGCTGGATGACAGATGGTCGCCATATATCCCTTCATATCTACAACGTGTTTAAATGTTACCAGTGCCACCTTTGCCTTTCACGACAATTTGGAAAGAAGAGTTTAAAAATGGTAAGGGATGTATGTGGAAAATTTAAAGTCCTTTTGCGGTGGAACCTGACATTCTGGATTGTAGGGATATTAGTCATTCCAGATCTTTAAGGAATATTTAGGTCTTAGACTTTTAAAAAAATTATTTAAATCACTGTGAGTGTAATGCAGTATGATTGGATTTCTGGTTTTATTCAGCTGATAGCAAAACCCCATCTATATTATTTTTTTCATACATAGTTAAGCTATTTCTCTCTTGTGTCCCACAGTGTTGTTCTGTTCCAGTGTTGCATTAATTTTTCATGTCCTTCATTTACATTCCTGGTTGAACTGTTAATGTGGACTTAAGGGTAAGTCTTTAACTCTCTAACTCCCCCAAGTACTCTTTTCTTATTTTCTGTTTTATTCCCTGATTGTGTCACCAAAACCCTGAGTTGATTTTAGACTGAAATGTATGCTCAGTCATTGAACACACAGGTTTAAAAAATTAATAAAGAATAATGAAGATCACAAAGGTAACTGGGATCACAAATCAAGAGAGTGATAAAAAGTTGGTCTGATCTCAAGTAAGGTAAGCACATAGCATATGCTTATCATGACTATCTACATTTTAAAAATAAAAGCAAATAAAATGTTTGTGCTCATGGTAAGCATGATAGCCAAGGGGAAGGGAATTTTAACTGCTGATAATTTAGATCTGAATTGTTAAAGAAAATTTTTTAAAAATCTCAATGCTTGGCTTTGTACAAACTAAATCATTTGCTACAAACTGTTTAGTAGTAAGGTACATGAAGTTATTTAATTATATTTCAGATATAAACTGATTAAATATGTGTCATTGTCATGATCCCTGTTTATTGAAATCTGTATGGAAAATAATTAGGCTCTTTTAATCAATGCTAGAAGATTTTACCTTAAGACATTTTTTCCCACTCTCTAGTCCTCTGTCATCTGTGCTTTCGAACATGGCGAGAGTTCTTGCCAAAATAACAAATTTAATATTATCAATGAGTCTCCAATAACAGTGCAATAAATGGCAAACATCGTGAACAGATAGCCTACATCTAAACAGAATGAAATTAATTTTACCCAAGGAACCAAATGTTGTACCACAAATTCTGTGAGTAAAAGCATTCAACTGTGAAGTAGCAGAAAACACTTAACTCAAGATAAGTAAAGGAAAAAAAAAGCGTTTTGTAATCAGTAACATTCCTTACCAAACCACTCCTCCTCCATTACATTAGTCCGGACTCCTAAGGGAAACCAACAAATTGCCTTCAGAAGTTGACTCTGGAGTCATAAATCTAAAAAAGATTAACAAATTACAAATCACAGACTCAGCAGACATATCAGTTTTCTGACATACAGTAAATTTCCTCACGCCTAACATCCAACCAAGCCGTCAATGTTCTAAAATCAATATTTAGCTTTTTCTTTCTATCCTAGTGGGTTAATGACTTAATCATCTCCCTGTTTCCTAACAGTCTTTTCTGTTCTTTTGGTTCAGATTGTTACTTTAGCTCAAATTGGTTAATTGACTTATGCAGTAAATTAGTGCCAGTGAAAAGTTCTGATCTCTCTTGTTTCTGTTCTACACTTGTGTCAGCCTTTTTGAAAGAAAAGTAAGAAGCAGTAGAACAGCTAGAGTCAAGAATTTAGATGCTTCATTGACTTCAAATGACAGTTGTACATAATTTTCATTTTAATACCAATACAAAGGTGATATTTACTTGCTAGAAACTCTGATAATTTAAATTTCATTAATGTCATACATCAGAAATTACTTTTTTTAGTGCAAAAGATTTGGAAGTAGATGACTACAGTGCAGACGTTGTAAAAGCTACAATTTTGTGCAAAACAGCTATACTGTCTTCACATTTCTGTGTGAACATTGACTACAAAATTGCTCCTTACAAACACATTTGAAATTATATTCAGGGTATTCCACTCAAATTAAATTTTCACTGGCAAAATATTCTAATTCATCATAATTTCTTTAGTGACTATTTTTATTCTTGGTTAAAATGCTTGTCATATATTTCTGTAGGCGAAATTGCCATATTAGCACCTTATACTGTAAAATCCAGTATAATTACTATGGCAATGCTTTTACTAGTTTTGTAAACTGTCTGAAGCTGGAAAAGCTTAATGAGACATTCTAGTGTGATAGATGGATTAGTGTGAAAATTAATTTGTATTAATCCACCTTACATGGGAGAAGTATGAGTGTAAAAAAGATGTAAGTAGGAGTTACCTGTTTCAAGGTATAACATCACTGTTAAATACTCATCCTTAGGGACTTGTTTTATGAGTTGTGAGGGTATCTAACCATGTGACTGCTTTATTTGTAATGGATTATACATGTGAAGGCTTCCTTTACATAACTTTTTTAAAAATTTAATTTCATATTTTTTCAGGAAAATACTTTTAGCTATTCAATACTGCGACCTGTCTCATAGCATTTTTAAAGGCTCTGCTTTCAAGAACAGATGAGGATTGTGCAGTTTTTGTTGTGTGCAAATCTAATATATCCTAAGGTTTTTCAAATATGGAATCAACAGTTTTGCTAGAATCCCTAAAAAACAGCTAAAATAAACAAAATTGTATTAACACCCTCCAAAGCTGCAAAGTAACAGCTCTACTTTAACAGACAATGTCACTAGGATTGAGATAAATTACTAATATGGCCATCTCAAGGAAATAAATACACTTAGAAGCGCCTGAACAGGTCTGGAGCTTATGTTCCCTTTTCTGAATGAAATATATTTGCAATTAATAAAAGGTGGAGAAGATTTTGAAAATTTCATCAGATTGATTGTAGAATTTGCCCACTGATCTTAGATTAAGATCTGTTTCAGTAGATTAACTGATACAGACATCAGGAATGCTGTATTAAAAAGGCTGCTATATACATTTTTTAATTTTTAAAAGAACAAACCAAGAAAGTTTTCCCAAACAAATTCATTTGGATAGCACTTGCAGAGTTTGGTATTTTTGAAAGGGATACAAGGTTGCCCAGGAAGTATGTGGAAACTTCAAACATTTTTTCACCCACAGTAGGAATTCATAGCTTGAAGTGGGATTTTAGAGACATGGATTTTTTAAACCTGGTGTCATCACTGTATCATTGACTTTCAATATCTGTGGAATGGGAAGCAAAAACTAGCAAATATAAGAAAAATTAGCAAATGAAAAAATTAAAACTAACAAAGGAAAGTACTAAACTAAATCTGCAAGGACGGTAAGATTTCCCTAATCACTACATGGAGAAAAATGAAATATTTTACAAACTGTTTGAGAAGACATTGTTCTCCTCAGGAAATATGTATTACTAAGTTGATGAATTGCTTATCATTTCACAGGGACTCAAGAAGAACTAAAAAAAAAATTTTTTTGTTAATTTGACAAAAAAATAAAGCTTTTAATTACTGTGGTAGAGAAGTAAACAAGCTTTTTGCCTTAAAGAACTTAGAGTTAAAAGAACAACGACATTTAAAAAAACCCCTGTTATGAAAGGCCTGTACAGCTGTTGTGAAAGCCAAACACACGTGTAATGGCAAGGGATTGTTATAAGGGTTGGAAAATTTAAGACAGATGAAACTAAGTTTGTAAATGGCAGCCCTTTTACAATTCTGTTTGTGCATGATTGCCTTTGGAATGAAAGCCTCCAGGTTCACTTAGAAATGTAAAAAGAATCTGATAGAAATGTGATAGGAAAAGCTTTCATTACCATTTCATCTGCTGTTTTGAAGTCTACATATAGATATATTTTTGGAGGTATATGCCTGCTTTGGTACATAATCTAACATGGGATTTCTGGTTGTAGACTTCAGGTGGTAGCATGGAGTAAATGAGCACATGGAGGGGATGACCAAATTCAGGTACAGAAGCAACAAATTACCCAGCTAACTAAAATCCATATGTAGCATTCTTCTAAGGGATGTGGATGAACAGAATTTTTTCAGCTTAGCTTAGCTAGCAAAGTTGATGCATGTGAAAGAATTGTAACTATGATAATAATGCACTTTATCCTTAACAACATAATTCTATCTTCAGCAACGAATAAAAAGTCTGGCATGGAAAAGAATGACAGTTCTCTCTGTGAGTGTAGAATCCAGCATCACTTTTCTTGCTATGGTTACACAAGACAAATGCTTACACAGATTTGTTAAATTGACCAAGTCAGAGAGCAGTAAGCTTTGAAGAAAAATCATCTTGGAAAGTTTATTATGCCTGGTTTGAAATAATAAGCCAAATGAACCTTTGGATGGAGAAAGAGTGAGCACTATTGCTGGCTGCTACTCTGAAGGGACAGGGACATATTTTTCCGGCAATTTGTCAGAAAAAGACAGGAAAGTGTTTGCAGGCATTAGCAACAGCTGTATTATCTTGGCATTCTGGAGCTGGACATCAAATAAAATTGGCAGAGCTATAGAATTATAATGGATAAAGTGAGTCATCTGTACCAGAACTGTCTGAAGATGTGACCATTGAAGATTTCTATGTCAAGCACATCTATATATTTCTAAAGACCTCTAAACTGGCTTATCTAAAACATACATTTTAAAATGCGTTAATAATAACAGAAAAGATAATAAAAATACACTCTTTGTTAAACACTCCTAAATCTATGGAATATACCCTGACTAACATAATTCAATTTAGCAAATCTTAAAGTTGAAAGTAAATGAAGGTAGGTGAACTGAAGAAAAATTATTTAATCAGAGGAATGAAAAGGTAAAGATCAGGGCACGTGCTAACAGGAGATAAACAAAAGCCGGGAATAGTACTAGCTTGTAGGTTTTTTATCACTGTGAGAAGAGTCCAGACCTCCACTAGAGTATAAGGGATTTTCCTTAAAAATCAATAAATCAATCAATCAGTCAAACAACAACACAACAAAAGAACCACAAGAAAGAGTACACATCCCCCCTCCATGTTTTTTTTCAGGAAAAAGTGACTACAAGAATGCTGTTTGCCACAAGAAACTTATTTTTTCCTGAAGACAAAATAAGTACCTAGCTTTCCGTTCCTTTAAATGAGCATAAGTATATCTGAGATGCCATGGAAGATGGTAGTGGTTTTGTACTACTTTCTTTAATTTTGATAGTAAAACTTTGCCAACCTATACATTATGGTATTTCTATTATAACAATATATATTTTCCTGCTCGTCCTGTTTTTGTACATTTTGACTGATTATAACTTGGCAGAGGTTTGGTTCTCATGTTACAGAATATATAGATGCTCTATGTGTGATTTACAGTATTTCCTGGTCTTTGTGTAGAGCAACTGTTTCTGCTTGTCTCCAATGAGTTGCAACAAAATTTTTGGCTGTGCAAAGAATATCACTCTTGTTATATTGCAGTAACATTTAATATTCTAACACATCATACCTAGGTAAATGGTTAAAGCTACACTGATCAGGAGACTAACTAGATATCCCAATGCTAAGGTGCAAGCCTGGCAATTATTGTAACTAGCAGCAAAAATATATGAATGATGTTATTTAAAATAGAAATTATTTCTCAAATTACTTTAAGGGGATCTTATATCTTATTTATAAAATGGAAAAAATTCCTTAATCTTTCAATCTACATCTAGATATTCGTAAAAGGGAGAAAAAAAGAAAGAAAACAAAACCATACATTCCAAGGAGTTTTGCATTATATTTAGAAAACTAGCTTGTATATTGTTCAGTATGGCATGAGTTTAGCCTGATGAGACAATATAATGGAGATACATCTGGAATATTTGTACTATAAGTTACTGCAAATAAGAGGTAGGAGCATACTTCCTGCCATATTCCTAGTTCATAGAATTAAACTTAGTATATACATTTATATCAGTTTACACTGTTGTGTTATGTGTTCCTGAAAAAATAATTAATAGAATTTTTTTTCATTATTTGCATTTTGAAGGATGATAACTGAAAATAAGCTATGCAATTTTCATCAACTATGCAAATCAGAGAAGTGTGGTTTTTGTTCAACTTTCATTTATCCGGATGCAAACATTTGACAGGGAAATTTGAAAAGTTCAAAAATTGTGATTAAAATTAAAATTCAAATTAGACTTTTTAATCAGCACTTAAAAATCTTCCAAATACTTGACTAATAATAAATGCAGTTTTATTCATTACTGTGGCAATTAAATGCTAATTTTTTATTATTACATTGGAAGTTTAAAAAAAAAATCCAAATTGTTCCAGTTATCAGGAAAACTGTAAAGTATTTTTCCTTCCATACTTTTCAACTGTGTTTATACTTTTATCTTGTCATAATACACAAAACCTTTTTCTCTGTTGCATGCTGGAAAAATACAGTGTCCATTCCAAATGCTTGAACAGGGGGAAGCTGAATTACTAGTGAGTTATTTTGCCAAATCATAAGCATTCAGACCAGCTACCCTGAGTTTCAGAAGTGCCCGTGGTCCCTCTTCTGATTTATGCAAAAGGTGCATGTACTGAACGGCTTTGAGGCTTAGGCTGCATTCCTGAATGCTTCCATTTAGATTGCAGTGTGAATTTAGATGCTTACATTATGGCACTTGACTTTTCTGTAGGTGTAATTCTTACTCATCCCGCCACAAAATATGAAGGATGAGGTGGGGACCTGTACTTTTCCTTCCAAAATGTGCAAGCTCAAGGCAAGATTCAAGTGAGCTCCTGCTTTTCTTTATCAATGTTCATGTCGCTGTTAGCTGTACACATAATTGTGTCAGTGGTGTTATTAAAACAGAACTGAAAAATCTGAGTTTGTCATTGATGACACAGACGTTTTCAAGTGGCAAGTATTTTCTGAATAATAATAATTTTGGAGTATTTTCTAAATTAATAAACTCAGTTCAGTATACCTGCAACAGTCTGTTGATTATATTTTCACAGGGGTAGAAGTTAAGTAAAGCTCAAAAAGCCCCAAATTTTGAATGTACTTAACACATGCAATTTATTCTCTTAAAGTAGTTCTTTCTTTTTAAGGTTAACATTAGAGAGGAAGAATCAGCTTTTTAGCCTCTCATCTTATTTCTGTGAAAGTACTCCTTCCATTAATCCCCTCAGAACTTAGAGGGAAGTGCAGAGGTGCTGGGAATAGGGAAACCCTGCCTGAAAAGCACATGATGCTGGCTGAATGAAGCATCTCAGGAAATAATTTCCTTTACAAAGAGGTACTTTAGGTTTACAAGTGTGAGTGAGTCTTGGGGTTTTTTTTAGTTAGTTTTACAAGACTATCTTTACAAGCATGTTTTGTAACCCAGAGTGCAGTACATGAAGAGATGACTGCTGGTGTAGGAGATCCTTACTAAGCAAGGAGATGTTTAACAACAGCAGACTGAAGTAATAGAAGTTTAGGGTGGTGATAGAACTCAGACCACTGAGAATACAAAATTTTCAAGGAAGAAAGCTAAAACTTTCTGGACTCTGGAACTGTGGATGGAAGAACTTACTCTGATTATTAAAGATAAGAAAAAGAAGGTAACTTTTTTTCTATTTAACGTGTGAGTTATTTTTCTAAGCAATCTCATGAGGAGGGAGAAAGCGGAGGATGAGGAAAAATGCAGATAACAGTGCCAGGAATAAGGCCTGACATGTTAAAAAAGCTGATAATTTTTTAAAATTAGTATTGTCATTGTAGACCGCATGATTATAAAAGAGGCAGAGTGCCATTTTTTTCTGGGTTTGTTATTTGGTTGGTTTTTTAAAATTGATCAACCTTTGCAAGCAACTCACACATATTAAAACTAAGATATTCCAAAATTCAAAATTTAAGAAAATTTGATTTTGAAGTTTTAGTTTTGACAAGGGACAGAGTTTAGATTTCTCAAGAATTGTAACTGTTCTGTTTTAATTGTCTGGATTTGTATATGCTCATTCCAAGGCACAGACCAAGTGTAGTGAGTAAGGCAATTTCAGAATAATCTCCAAATAGTTTATCCTTGAATTCATAAAGCAAATGTTAAATGCTGATTCCCTACTAAATACTTGACTACTGTAAAAAAAAAGAATTAATGCAGATGTATCCTGGTAATATTTTTTCATTCAGCTCTGCCAGAACTGTTGTGTCTTGCTAATTATTTTTTTTTTGCTGAGATTCAGGTGTGCAGAAGAACATATCCATTCATATCTCTGAAGACATTCAGCAGAGTGTGATTGGCTTAGTAGTATTTCCAAATGTGTGAAATGTTTATAGTTCATATCTATAATAGGAACTTTATAGTTCATAGTATCTTCAGAATCAGGTGCTATCAAATCCAAGGTTTTCTTTTGGTGATGCAGCTTTGAGAGATTTGGTTTTCGTAAATTTCAGAGTTAGGCTTTGAATGTCTTGATTTTCATCTCTCTACAGTGTCATCTTCAGAAAGCAGAATGCATTGGTCTAGAAAGAAAAGATACATAGATTATCCAACTAGACAGAAAAGAGGCAATGTGATGAAGCAGAAATGTATCCACCCCAAATACTTGCTGAGGTACCAGGTAAGACGCATCTTTGAGTGTCGGTGGTGACAACATCTTTATATGCCAAGGTGCAGTCCAGCAAATTACGACAACTTCTTCACAAATAATGAGATTTATTGGACCTGTTAAAGCCAAACAGGCATCTACCTTTGATCTCTGATTTGGGTTTGGAGCCTGAGAGCCTTCAAGCATATTCCTAGAGCAAGTAATTCAAAAGAAAGTTGGCAATGTAAAAAGATGGTCAACTCTTAGTTCTTTTGAAAAACAGGAGTTTGCAGGATTGGTTTGGCCAGAGACTCTTAAACAAGTAATTAGAAACCATAAATGAGCCTGATTTAAAGAATTTCGGTGCTCCAGAAAGCCAAGGCCACAGCATGAGAGCGCAGGAGCAAAAGTGAGCACCTCACAGTGCTTTCCAGTGGAGCACCAGGAGGGGCAAGAGTGGCACGTACTCAGAGAGAATGAGCTCCTGGCTGTGGGATTTTGGAAGTGAACATTGATTGGCACACCTTTTGGCACAAACTGAACGTTAGAGCCTGCATCCAAGGTATTGATAGCATGAAGCAGCCACTGCTGACTGCACCTTCATGATCACAGTGTGCTTTATTTAGATTCCAGGCTGGGATATGAAAATCAAGCTCTGCCTAGGGATGACACTACCGGTGGCAGCCACTCAACACAGGGTACACCTTCCTGAGCACAGCACAGATGGCACTGTGGAACAAGAGAGAAAGTCCATCCACATGATACATTGCCTTTGCATCTGGGAGGCTCCAGGCAATCCAGCAAGGCACTGAAGACAATCAGGTGCTGAGGATGGCCAGAACCCAATGGCACAGGAAGTTACACCTATTGCGCCATGAAGACTGTGCAAAATTCATGTATTAAATTAATTACTTAAATGTATTAATATTTCAATAATTTATTTTATATCTAGTTTGTTTAAAAATTACTTGAGAAGAAGGATTTTAGAACTGACACCATGAAATAACCATACGCTTGAAATGTCCTGGCAAGAAGAGTCAACTGAGAGCATTACAAAGCAATGAATACTGGGCAATAAGTGACAGGTGAGACAAGCAGGCTTTAGAGGCAGATCTGTGCAATCCCACACTTAATCTACTGAACGGCTTGAAACCCAAAGGCCATGCTCCAGAGAGGATGGGAACTTCCTAGTCAGGAGGTTATTAGTTTAGTTCATAGGGTTGGACTTTCTAAGGAAGCCTAGTCAAGTCTGAGGATCAGAAAGCTAAAGGTACATTTCGCCAGGTATTGTAGGTCTGACATGCTGTGATTAGCAAATATCTGCAGCAAAAAGCTATGGATTTCAAATGTTCAGAGCCAAGAGGATGTCTGAATTCAGACTGTTTTTTCAAGTTACATGCCACCCAGTTAGGAATAGGTTTTTTAGTAAGACAGCCAGAAAATTAATGGTCAAAGCAGGAAATCACTGGACCAACAAATGTACTTTCAGCTGTGATCAGTGTAAGTCATAGCATATCCCAAATTCCTTTCCTGTCTGTGCATTTAATTCTCTTGCTACTTTTACCAGAAATAGGGAGAAATTCAGGGGTTTGGCAGAGAGCTCCAGTGATTTCTGAACATTATAGATAGTGGTATGATTAGAAATAGAGCTGGATGCAGGTGACTTCCCCAAGGACTTGTCAGTAATGGAGGGAGTAAATATCCTGAGATAACGTACTTCAGCACCAAATTTTAGTGCTCCCTAGTTTTTTGGGGAATAGTATTAAAGAGTTCTGTGGAGAAGGTCATCTCCACTTATTATTCCCTGTTGCTCCTTTGGCACTGGGGGAGGGAAAGGATAACAGCCACACAATAACACTGCTGGAAGTTTTGGAATACTTCACTTGTCTTGCTATCCAGTGTAGGTAAAAAAAATTGTGCTAAATTTTCAATTTATTTTTTCCCTATTTTTTTGGCAGATAATAGAGAGCTAGATTATTAATAATTATGCCACCATGAGATGTAAATTTGAACCTTTAGGCTCCTTTTGCATTGCAACTGAAAGAAAAAGGGAGAAAAAAGCCCACAAAAACAAACTCTAAAAAACAATTCATGAATATTTGATGAGTGAGCAAACATTTGCATCATATAAATATTTTCTTTCTCCTCGTCAGTATTCAGGGGCTGTATTGCCATCTGGCAAAGGTTTCAGTTGACTAACGCTGAAGCAATAAATTAATACAGTAAAAGATGCTACCAACAGTTTTAAACCAATTAAAATGCCGGAAGCAGACTATGTGTGTTAAAATGTCATGTCATGATCCTGCAGCAGAGAACCAAAAAGCTATAATAATCCAAGTGTGAAAGAACAAAGATTGTAGGATTCAAGAGTATTGCTTGGTGCGAGCCTTATGGCATGCACAAATATTGTCATGACTCAAAATTGTAAATATTCTGACCCATAGGAGAGTGGACAATAGTTTTATGATAGAACAGAGTTTGTCTCAATTTATTTAGTCTTTAATGTGGATCCAATGAGAACAAAAGAAAAAAAAATAAGGGTAAGTCAAGTGTGTCTTATTTTAGGTCTTCTATTACCATCAAAAAGCTTAATGGAAAAATGGTTGAGAAAACACTCAAGTTACAAATTTTCACTGCCTGGAGACAGGGAACAGCAAAAGGGTGCACTGGGGATCAAGGACCAAGCAGCAGCTGCTTTTGTGGCTCTGTCTTGCCAGGGCTTAGACTGCAGGATAAGAACCAGGCTCCACAGGATCCCCCATCCAGAGTTACCTACTCCAGCACAGGGCAGGTTCATTCTTCAAAGGAACTGAGCAGAGTCTTTTGAAGGATCTGGTTTCCTCCAATTTTTTATGGAGACTATAAAGGTGGATGCTGTGCTTAGGAGTTTGAGACTTTCCTTAGGGAAATGCCTTGTGGCCTGACTCCTTTCTTGGGGAAAAATGTCACTGTATTTGCAAGCTGAGTGAAAAGCTCTTGTAGCGGTAATGCAAAGCAATGCCATAACCTCTCCTGAAACAAGCTAAAGAATTTCATTGAACTTTTGAGGGTTTTTTGCTTCTTTTTTTCTTTAAATCAGGACAGGATACTTTAAAACAGTCTGGCAAAAGGATGTTATCAAAGATCTTTCTGAAGGTTTCCAAGGCAGGGAATACTTATGGGAACATTCAAGACAGGGAAGAAGCCCATTCCCAAACCTGTCAGTTTGGTATGTCACTTTTGTACAACTTAGAAAGGAAAGAAAAGACAAGAAATGTTCCATATCCTTCAAAAATGACGGTATAAAAAAGTGGAAATATTTTTTAAGAATTTCAACCACTTTGCTTTCTACAGATGTTTATGAAGGTATCAATAGTGTGGCTGTGTTACTAGAAAATATACAACACTGTTAATGTCTTCTGCAAATATAGCGAAGGATGTCTTTGATTGTAAATTATTATCGTTACCATTATGAGAAATAAATTGAAACAATGCAGTAAAACCTGCTAATAGCAAAATTATGCTAGAGCTTTTTCTGCTAAAACTTGATCACTAAGAATAGAGCTAGCTGAGTGACACATAAAAATGTACTAGGAGGGAGTTTTATCTTTTAGAGATATGAATGCTATTAGATGATTGAAACTGAAATATTTGAAATTTCAAAGTGATATATTGTAATAGTTTTATGTATTTTGGAAGCACAAATGAGCCTTTTAATGTTGCTTGATCTCATTGCTGTGGGAGACAAGTCTTGTCTTTTTTTCCTGAATGGCAATGATTTAAAGATGTTAAAGGAAAATATTGTGGTTTTCCTGAAGTATATATTGATACTGACTTGTGCACTTGTACAAGTCAGACATCCTCAGCTTCCATTTCTGTTAAAAAAATCTTTCCAGTTATGTGATTTTTTAAAAAAATTACTCACAAAGATTTACCTACATTCTACTAAGTTAGTTTTTGTATCTGTCATATTTAAAATGAAATAAATAAAAAAAATTAAAATCATAAAAAGCTCCAAATCTATTTACTGAATGAAAGTGCCATTTTCCTTTGGACTGTAAGATCTGACATAACGTCTGCCATAGTTAATTCAAAATCCTCAGAGTACAGGAGCTTTAGAGGGGAAATGCTATGAAGATTCCTCCAGTGACCTTTGATTATATAGAATTCTATAACACAAATATATGTAGAGGCGTTTTCTAGGTAAAAGTAATGCTTATGATTCATTAAAACCAACTATTTTTCATGAAGATTACAAGGTAAGGTTATTTTCTTTTGTATGTGATTCAAGACTTTTGAGAATTAACTTACAACTCCCCATGACAACCCTTCCCCATATTTTTGTTTTGCAGCGATCTCTTTAAAATAACATTGTAGACTATTATTTATTAGGGAGAGAAAAGCAAAGGAGTAATCAGGAATTGAGCTGTGTTTTCACCATCCTCATCTTCATAATCACTAAGGAACATCAGCTTGCACCTAGAGCAATCTGCATCAATCATCCATAAGTTCCAACAGCTGAAGATTTGAAGAGCTTTCAACAAAATGATTGTAGTGCTGTGGTGACTGACATACCTCCACTCAACTCTCAACTCTCTGTTCTGGTAGTTCTGCAGCTCCTTTGATAGAGTAGGAAAACTGATTTTAAATGGTTTTCTTTTATAAGCATGAAACCCCCCAAATTTTTTATTTATCTATTTTATGAATTATTTATATTAAATTTTGATCAGTGACATGTGAGAAGGCAATTAACTATTAGAAGATATAGACAGTCTTATCTTTCAATAATTTCCACAAAGAAGATTGTCCCTCAGATTTTCACTAATATCATGTTAACAGCAAGCAATGGTAAATTACCAAAGATAAAAGTAATTTTCTTCTAAAACACCTCTTATATTGTCCACGATTTCCAGCCTAGTTCCAAAGCTACCTTGAAAAGCATGGAATGGGTTATTGTGTAGCAAATAAATAATTTAGGAAACCTTCAATCAGATGGGAGGTAATACACCATCAAAAATATATGAAACAGATGTTACCAAATATTCTCTTTTAAGATATGGGCAAATCTTGATAATAAGAACTGCTGAGATTTTCAGACCCAGCCTGCATCTGCTTATAAGAAAGGGTTAAATTGCCCCTGCTACCAGAGGGTGCATCAGGCTCCAGATGCAGCAGCTTGGGAAAGGCAGATGGACCGTCTCACCCCACCTTTCAAGAGAACATAATGTGCAGTCAACAGGGAAACCAGGTACAGCTTTCATCACAATCCATCCTTTTCCTTGGGCTTCATAAACTGTCCCTGGAGATCACATCGTTGCTCCTGAACCTTTTGAAATGATGATGAGATAGTTAGAGGGGAGTGAAGGGGTTTCTGTGCACCCTTCAGTGACACATGGTAGAAGCGGCTGAGTCCTGTGTTGCATTCCTTCTCCTTCCCAGAGTGGATGGTAGTGGAAACAGCCCTCTGCACTGACCACCTGGGCTCCTCACACAATATACGTTCCAGAAAATGAACCTTTTGCTCTCTTTAGCCCTAGGAAGTACCTCAAATGTATTGAATTTTTTTTTTTTTCCCATTTTGCTAAATACCCTCAGTTTGAAACTTGACCTGGCTTGTGTAGCATCATCCTATCTTGAAGAAGGTGCCAGCATGGCCAGCAGTCAGGAACAGCCTGGACATCCAGGAGTTTTCAGTTCCTGCAATACCGTTTTCTAAAGAAAAGGGCAAAGTATGTAACAGAACATGAGCGATCTTTAAACTCAGACACCAGGGATCTTCTGGGGAATTGAATTAAAATAAACAATTTGAGAGTATATTCAGTGTTCTTGCAGAGCATTTTATAGCTGCTGTGAACCACTTAGCTGGCATGTTTTAAGCACTTTTCTCTTATTTGAATAATGTAGTGCTGCTATTAATGTTGAAAATACAGATACTTCTTGTATACCTTCCTAGCTGATGTATCTTAATGAACTAGTGCCAGCTGAATGGGATGACTCATTGTCCTATTGACCCATGTTCCAAATAACACTCAAAATTTGTCTAATTTTGTCTAAAATTATACAGGGCAGGCAGAACCTCCAGGGAAGCTTCTGTTTAGAATAGAGATGGAGATGCTATTCCCAAACCAGATAGACAGGATGATTGAACAGATAATTTGCAGATATGATTGTTATTGCTACTGCTCGCCTTGAGCTTTAATATGTGCAGAAAAACCTTTTTGTTGCTTTCAGGGCCTTTGCAAACTGCTGCCGTGGTAATTTCACTTCAGTGATTCCAAAACCAACTTCAATTATATGAGCAGCTTTAAATAAAAGAAGACCAGGAGAATTAGGAAATGTAAATGGATCTATTCGGTCATAGTCACCTTTATTTTTGCAGTCTGCACATAATTGTTATAACTGATAAAAAAACCCCTCTTCTTGTTCTGAAACTAAAACATTAGCAGTATGCAAATTGGCAGAAATATCAGTGCAGCAGTTCACACAGGTGTAGAGTGTAATTCAAAGTTTGCCTCATAATATTCTGCCCCAAACTTGCTTAGAGAGCCAGAGAAATGTGTAGATTGAACTTCTGAGTTATTAGAGCTAAGATGCTGTCTTTATTTTCCCATTTTAGTTGCAAAATTATTATGCCAAATAAACCCTAATGGAGTTGTTATTGTCAGCACATTTTACATCCCAAGCATGATACTTCCACAAAAAGAGACAAGGATTTTCATTTTTTTCATTTTACAGTTGTAAGATAGAGACTTTGTGAGGTTCATTAAGACTTCACAATACTGAGAGTTAAAATGGAAATGAAGATTGGGAACTTGAAGGCTTACCCTAAATTATCTAAATTTTGTCCCCTTAAAATTTACTAGATTGAGAATATATTTTTAATTGTATTTCCTGCATGCTACAGAAACCAAGAATTTAGAATTAGAAAGGGATTGTCTCCATTTGAGACAAATGAGGAGGAAACATCCTCTGATAGAAGGCAGGTTTCAGCAGCACCTCCCCCACGAGGTTCAGAAAGAAATTTTTCTTGGAGGAAAGTGAAAAAAACTATTTATTTAACAAGCAGGGTGCACACAGGCACCAGAAAGAATGAATAATGTTAAATAATAAAACCTCTCCGTGTGGAGAAGACCTGGGAAGATTCAGAGTCCTTTGTAAGTGTGGCTCTGCCCTCTCTGGAGCTGGGGTTCACCACCCCTCCGGGCCACGGTGTGGAGACCTCCCGGTGATGTTCTGGTGTTGCTGAACAGTCCAGAAGAGAAGAAGAAGCCAAAGTCCCAGGGAAACAACTTCTTGCCTCAGCTAGCAGGCTAGATAAAAAGCAAAGAATTTTAACTCTCCGTTTCTCTCCTGAGAGAAGGAGCTAAAAGCTGGGGGGAAGCAGGAAAATTCTTTCCTCTGCTCTGCTGCAGAGATGTTTTTGAACAGAGGCCACCGAAAGAATTCCACTGGCTTCCTCACCTCTGTCTTAAAGGTACAGAACTCATGTCTGGCATAGAGCAGGCGATAGGAGATACAGCACCATAAAGTCACCCCAAGACAGGGATAAAATTTGACAATATTTCTTTCAGTGAACAATCTCCTTCCTGAACCTCAGTGTCAAAAGCATTTAAAGTCTCAGCCCACACCAAGACAAGAATTTTAGTATAAATGTTACATAATTGAAGATTTTCCAGATACTTGAACTTTATCTCAAATTTCCCTCCCTTAGTTGCCTTATGCAAATACTCTGGTTTTCTGTAAAGTGCAAATTAATAACTCAATAAGCAGAATAGCTCAAAATATAGATGGATATATCAGACAACTCTTTTCTCAGAGTTGTGTATATCAGACAATTCTAGTGGAATTTAAAATCCAGTTGTCTTATTCAACAGTACTATAACTTCTCTTACTATTTTCTATCCCTGTTTGTTTTGCATATAAAATTTCATGCTGCTTAGAATATTTTGTGAAATATGTTTTACCATATAAATCAATAATAATATTCTAGGCTACAGCTGCATTAGAAATGCCAACTGCTGCTTAATCAGTTGATCAAATAACTCTTTTGTACAGTATTACCAGATATGTTGACTTTCATGGCATGGTGTTTACTGTAAAAACACACAGAATTTGTAACAGCATTTAGAAAAATGTGACTTACACACCTGAAAGTGTATCTTACTGAAGCCATGTATCACTGCAATGTGCAACTCCTACGGAAATATGTATTTAAAACTTGGTGAGTGTGAAGAGAAATGTTTGAGATAAGTTGAGAAAGTAGGCTGCAGAACATCACACCACAGCATGGGGACATGAGCAGAATGTGCTATTGGGGAGTGATCCTTCCTGTGGAAACATGTATAGTTGCATAGGACAATGTCATTTCTTGTCCTGACCAGGGATCCTCAGTTATAAAACCAACTTCATTTCGTGCCATGAGTCTTTCTATCTGTGGTTTCTTCATGGTGTCTTCGTTTGTTAGTATTCTCTTCACAAATATTTTGCCAGAAATACAAGTGTTACCATTTTCCCAGTAATTTTCCAGCAATTTTTCACGTGAGATGAGTCTTAGCCAACCAATGGCCCTGTATGCCATGCTGGCTATGTCACACTGCAAGGCAGATGATCTTGTTCACTGTCAGCTTGAGTCACTGGAGTAAACACATTGTCAGTGGTGTGGGAAGCATGGAACAATGCCTCAGCTGTACTTTGTTAGACAGAGAATTCTTTCCTTAATATTCTTATCCTCCATGTCAAAAAGTCACATAATCAGATGAAAGCAAACACATATTCTAGATCCTGAATACCTCAGCTTCTATTTTCGCCTTATCTTAGTCTTGGTCATTTGAAGTAAATAGAATGACATATGTTGATACCACAGTTTGACCTAGCAGGGAAAGAAAGAGACTGATGATAAACCTCCTGGCAATGCTCAAGAAAGCTGAACTGTTATTTAACAGTTTTGTTCGTAATTTTTTTAACAAAAACTGTGATGTAGATACACACTCCTGGCAAAATATCAGCCACAGGAACATCTTGGGTCATCTTGACAGGTATTGATTATTTTGTTTTATAGCTATATAGGAGAATCTAGATTTTGTTTTCTTTTGTAGTCAAAGGGGAAACTACGTTGTCTTTAGGCCCTCTGTTCCTCCTCTGAGTGTTGCATGGGAAGCGATGTTGCATGTAAGATTTTCTTCATGCAACCCACAAAATGGTTTCTTCTATACAATTTTATGTTTCCGAAGTTTTATCAGGCTTGACATTTTCAGGGTTTGCTACAATATGAAATACATTTATTTAGAAATTTTCTTCAGGTATCTGAAGAAAGAGCATGTGTGTGTGATGACTTAAAGAGAAAGTCATCATTTTGTTTTTTCTTGTGGCTTCACCAGCCCCCACCACTCCGTACTCCCCACCCCTCTGTTTTGTCACATCTGAGGAGATTTGTGGAAGGAAAGTGTAAAGTGATTTTCTCGGTTTCCTAGGCTGCAGGCTGATTAGACATGTTGAGGTGCACTTTGGCTCTGTGACAGTGCTTGACAAAACTGGTAGAGCTGGCAATTCCCTTAAGGGACATTTTTAGTACATAACTCTTAAATAAGAAAACATCTGCTGTTTTTTGTACTGCTGTTCTGCATTCTCTTGTTCTACCTCTCGAAATTAAAGATGCAGGAGACAATTGAAAATAATTTTATTTTCCCTCTAGAAAAAAAGAGTAAATCTTTTAAAAAAACTGTTAAACTGTTGTTGAGGTTCATTACAGAGGCAGATGGGTCAGAAAATCATCACAGAATTGAAAGTAGTGCACATAATTGCTAGCTTTTTATTTCTTTCTTTCTTCTTTCAATTTTTTTTTTTTTTTAAATTTTCTTGCTTTTGTCAGGAATGTTCACAGAGAAAATTAATTAAGCTGTTTATTCTTCTGTGTGATAGAAGAGCAATTCTAAGGTCTTGCCTGGACATCCGTTACAAGCAAACAAAACATAATTTCTTGTAAATTACTGTTCTCGATGGTTTTCATAGGTCACTCATAAATTGTCGTCTTTAGAGGTCACACAATTACCTCTCAAACTAACGTTAATATGTTTCGAATAAAGTCTTGTTAAAGTCAAAGAAGCAAATTATCCCAAGTAACTTGGGAGTAATGCATTCACATGTAGATAACAAATACTGATGGAAAAACTTGCTAAAATATTATAATCTAGGAAAATCATCGTTTGCCTTACTGTGTATCCAAAAGGACTGTACTTCTGATTCAAAATATCAGATTTACTCCAGTCATTTAATTATTTAAAAATGTAGTTCAGATAGCGCTAACTGGAAATTTTACTAGGTTTTATGTGACCTCTTCTCTAACATGGCTTAATTTCTCAGGATGGTTTTTGGTAAGTGATGGAAACAATAGACCCCTTCTGTAGTACCCTTGGATCAACGAGCAGTATCACAGGCTGTATCATGACTTACACCTTGACTGCTTCTTTGCTCCATGCTCACAGGGAATATGGAGCTGGCGTCCCTGGCAAGGCTGAGTTTGAGACACAAGGCTTGCTTTTCATTGATGGCAAGGCCCAACAGTCCCAATTCCCTGAAAATACAGCACAAGTTGATAGGCAATCACAATAAATAAGAGCTATGGCAAAAGGCAAAACATCTTTGCAATATGCTAACCTTCGGATGTCCAAGTTCCACAGGAACCTATTACATTACAAAGGTTTTCAGGAACTTTATAAAATGCTTTTATTTCATGTTTTCACCTGGTACAGTTAAGGAAATTACTGGCTGCTACAGGAGGGGAGAAGAGATATGTCAAAAAGAAGATTGTAGAAACCCGAGAGAGATTTAAGGGATGAAAAAGATCTACAAATTTCAAATTGGTAGTAGTTGTGTTTTCTTCCATACAGCTAAGAGGAACATTTTGAATATTTGATTGTTTGAAGTTATGAGATTGATGGTTTTGATCAAAAATTTAGTGTTGATTTCCAGTGCTGAGTTCTTTTTTGGTACCACCAAGAATTATTAAGGAGAAACTCACTGTGAATTGTTTGACAGGATTTCTAGTACTCAGTTTTCAGAGCACAAATTGCTTATACCCTTGTGTTTGTGAGGTTTCAGGGCTTCTACACTCTCCTCATAAAGAAACTGCTGAAACAAAAATTACTTTTTTCCAGTTAGATGCATTCAAAACCTTGCTATCAGTTTTTATTAAAAATGCGAAATGAATTTTCGACAGAGCTTTGACACTTACGTTGTTAATGTGTCTTCAGGCATGTAATTAGTAGAAGACTTTAATCTTTTATATTCCATACTTTGATCAGAGCAAATACGCTCAGAGAAGCTATAAAGTATTGACCAGCATCTTTGATAAAAGCAAGTTGTAAGCAGCACTTGAAGATACTTTCATAAACCGGAATGCACATCATTAGGTTCTGCTTATAATAGAGAGAATGTTCTCTTAGTGTTATTATTGGTGTATCACTCTATCCCATAGAGTGTTGTGGTTTTCTTCTCCCTTTTCCCGTTTTTTTAAACTTGTGATAGTTTTCAATATTCACAGAAAAAACCTTGAAAACTGCTTTCTGTAGCAGCCTGATAAATAAATAATTTCTTCTATTGTTGATTCCAAGCTAAAAAATTCAATTAATCATTAACAAAACAAGTCTGGTAGACTAACTAGGAAGATGAAGCTGTTTGCATTCATACTTTTGAACATGTAATGAAGATTAAAATCATTGTGCCCTTAAAGTAAACTAGGAATTTGATATTGAATTAGCAGAACAAAAACCAGGTTTGAAAAGTCAGCACTTTATAGTAGTTAGATTTAAAACTTTTATGAAATATTATATTGAAAGGTGTGAATCCCTTAATTCTACAATTTTCTTATTCTTGCACAGATCAGACCAGTCACTAATAAAACCAGAATGAGAGAGGTGTTGGGTCCAGCCTCAAGAGAGAAGGCAAGTTTAATCAGAAAGTCTGATGACCAGATTCTGTTCATTTTTTCTTGTTCCATCTATTTCCATAATGAAAATGAAAACGTCTTTTTGTCCCTGAAAATTACAAAATTAGTTTGATATATTTGTGACTTATGATTCAGATCATACTCTTGACAAATCCCCAGAGGAGAACTCTGTTGTGAAACTACTTATGTTCACTGTGTAGTACATGAAACACAGGGTCACATAAGAAAAAAACATGACCCTGAAGTTAAACTTCATGCTAATTTTAGGAACATGGAAAACAAGACACTTATTTCATGCATTCCATATAGCCCTCAGTTGTTTCACAGACTACAGAATGCATTAAGTATCCAAAGGAATATTTATAAATAATAGAAATAATTCTAGATGATCTTCAAGGAATAATAATTTATGTATTTTAATTATTGCTTATGTAAACACTCTCAAATATAAAAGCATTTTAAAGAGTTCTGTCATCTCTAAATTTTGAAATGCACTACTCCAATCTCTCTTCATCAAAAACCTGAATCCAGAACTTGCATTTTATCTCAAGATGTTATCTCATCCCTTCCCAGAATAAACATCTGCCAGGAAACAAGAAGCAATAATTTAGCACCAAGAAAAGAGGACCTTTTCAAATTCTTCCATCCTTACACTCTATATGGCAGATCACTGCTTCTGCAGTTTGTAATGACATTATTGGCACTTCAGGCTTGGGGGGAAAAGGAAATTTGACAGACATTGCTTTGAGGTTATTTATTTCAAACTCTTTTGCAAAATAAGATAGTAACAGTTTCTCCTGTCAAATATCAAAATCATTTAGACTGGCTATTTGTGAAGATGAGATACACATATAACTCAAAGGACTAAATAAAGTATACATTTGAGGCGATTTCAATTATTTTGCCTCTCTCTAGTCAATTTCTCAGTAATTTTCCCCTTTCCACGGTTTTGCTCTTTATTTGGTTAGATTTGTTCATAAACAAGTTCTGTGAAAACACAAAAATTAATCACTTTTCCATCTTTGTTCTAAATTACTCTTTTATGGGTAACTTCATTTGATTTATTCACCAAAAGAGAGCTCGTTTTATATCAATATATATTGATCTGGATTATCAAAAGAAATGTGCTATATCAAGAAATAATCTCTCTAAGAACAATTTTTCTAATTTCTTTCAAAAAGAGACATTTATTCTGGGGATTGTGATAGAAACATATTACATTTATTGTTTTATGTTCCTTTTAATGATAAAAATTAGAAAATCCTAGTTTAATGTGTGTCTTGGGAACAAGAGTGGGGCAGTCTAGTGACTAAGACAAAGGGAGTTAAAACTCATAAAGACTATTTTAAATAAAATTTAGCTTGTCATTCTTTTTTTTTTTTCCTACATGAAAAATTCAAGACTATTCAAAACTGTTTCTACATGGGTATTCAAGACTACTTTCATTAAAAATACAGTGCGTTGCACACTACTTAGTACCTTCTATATTTAACCAGTACCTTGAAAGAGATAGGTGCCTGTGAGGAAAAAAAAAGACCATAAATTGGTATTG
This sequence comes from Pachycephala philippinensis, assembly GCA_013397055.1. NCBI lineage: Eukaryota > Metazoa > Chordata > Aves > Passeriformes > Pachycephala > Pachycephala philippinensis. The sequence continues at coordinate 8,153 of VWZT01007528.1, read as the reverse complement.
TTGAAGACTGCACCATAATGAATATTTCCCAGGAGCTCATTTAAAATAGTTTTACTTTAGAATATCTAAAAAGCCTCTGAATAATATTTTCTATTTGAAATTTTTAGATTCCATTTGCACATAAGGTATTGAGCCAATAAATTTGAAAATGTATTTAAAGTGAAAAAATTACTTACTGTAAGTTGTATTTTGCAAGAAGTTTCTAAAATAACAAAAATAATTGTGTTACTTAAGATAGTAACTGATGCCTGCAGTTAGGTTATTGAATAGCTTTAAAGCTTACAGATATCGAAGAATATCATAATCTATTAGATGCATTTGTACAAGGAATACAAATTTGATTTTTTTTCCCAAATTCATTACAAGACAAATAATTGTTCAAAAAATAAATAAATAAAGTGAAGGGTGAATCAATGCTATGAAAAAATTCTAGGTAGTTTTACCCTGAAAAAGAATTTCAGCTGCACTGCCAGATCCACCCCAACTCTGCAGCTGGAAGTCTATTTTTTGTGCCACAAGCTTCATTTGACCTTGAGCAGTGGCAGGGAAAGTGAGACACCGTTTCACCTCGTGACTTGCTGATGATTTTCTTCCTCTCTTCCCTCCCAGGCTCATGCCGTAGATTCCCAGTGGTGCTGAACATCACAGTTGAAACCACAACTTGCCTACCAGGAGCAGAGGGAAGATGGATCATCTTCGGCCGCAAAAGGGAGGGTGTAGGGATGTAGCGATGGGCTGTGACTCTGTGGTTCATTTAGAGAACAGCTGGATGAGGTAACTTTCTAGTGAGGGAAGGCAGCAGCTCCTGGATTTCCCCTCTCCCCAGCAAAGAGGAAGCGGCTGCACACCTAGGTGGGACAGCGACAGCACCTGTGAGATTGACACTGGTCCTCCATGTGGACTTGCTCATTTGGAGACACTCCACAGGAGACTAAACTTTCTACTAAAACAGTGAGAGGTCACGTTTCCAAATCACAAGCTATCTTTCATTAAAAAAGTAGTATTCTTTGTGGCCAGTGCTGATGTACACATGAGCATCCTCATTAGGCACATACTATGTTTCCAGCCTGAGACCAGTGGATATGATGTATACCCTCAGCCTGGAAAGAATTGCATATATAAAATGTGACAGAAGTTATGCCAGTACCTCATTACACATGGTTATCCTGCTGCTACACACAAACTACTTCAAAAACACCAGAACAACAAACTATATAGACTCCTCTTTTGTTTTTGTTTTTTTTCACATTTTCAGGCAGTTTCCTTATGGTTGTGATGAAGTATTTGTGTTTTGAGAGTAGTATTCATACAATGTTTTAGAGTGATTGTGTAAGAAGCTAAGTACATTATGGCTAACTGTGAGGATCAGAAGAAAGGCTGGAATGAATATCTTGGGGTACATCTCAGTTATGGGAATCACAACATTCTTGCCTATGTCCAGTGGAGAAGAGATCTCAAGGGCATAGATACCATAATATTAAGGAACTGCCAACAGCATAGACTGACTTAGAGATGTGAATATTTGCTTAAACTTTCTCTGAGGGAGGAAACAGTGTTTAAAACTACACATAGCTTATTTCCATGCCTTTGTGTCAAGAATGAAATTCTCCTAGGTTTGGAAATTAAACACAACATCTGCTTATGTAAATTAGTTTATGCAGTTTTTTTTAAAAAATCAACAATTTTAGAAAATCATAATATGGACTTAATAGACAGCTGTTGAAGAAAGCACGAACATGGCAATATTATCTAAATTCAAGCTGCTTGGAAGCTGGAGGCTTTTTCCTAATTTTTGTTTTGTTTTGTTTTTTCTTTAAGTCTCATAAAACTTACTGCTTGAATACGTGATACACAGACTGTTAAAATGTCACTTCAATTCTTTAGATGAAAGTTAACATATCCTACATACTGAAGCAATGTGAAACCAAATTTAACAAAAGTCAGGTGGCTGTTATTTGTATACTCTAGCACGAGTGCTGGCAACTGTGCAGTGATAGAAGATCAAAGCAAAACAAACAAAACCTTATAGTACTTCTATGCTTCCCCAAAACAAAGCAACAGTAATTAATGTTGGATAAAACACTTTTGGCTGTAAGCTGCTGAATATACTCACAGAATACATTATCCTCCCAAAGTAGCTGTTATTCATTAAATAAATTATTCAAGAATAGTCTTTTGCAGTATTTGACCATCTCTCTATCTGGTTGAATGCCAACTCATTGAACAAATTGTTCAAAAGATAACAGCTTGATTAATGTATAATGTATTTGAAAAGCTTCTTTTCTGGTTCTTACCATCTCTGCTGAGACTAAGTAATATCCTGTGCTTCTGTTAATAATTTGTCATATGGCTGGCAAAAATGAATATAGGCAGCAATAAAGGACAGGATCTGACTTCTTCGGAGGTCAGTGGGAGTTTTGCCATTGACTTTAAGTGGGTTCAGGGTTTCACCCAAAGTGTTTAAGTGGTGACTTTGAAATGTGACATGCATTGTTAGTGTATTTATTTGCCCATAATCTCAGGAACCAATTCTATTCTAATATTCTACAGTGATGACAGTGTGCCATAATATTTGGGTATAAGCTTTCTATAGATTATTGATATAGCAATAGAATCATTATCCGATATTAACAGAACTGTTTGTGTTAGTTACCTCTCTTAAGGGTCATTCTTTGAGCTTATTTCAATCTGTAAATCACAGAAGGTATGGAAATTGCAGTACAAATACAGTGGGGATTTTGAAATTTTTTTGGTGATAAATATATAAATAAAAAAAACCTTGCAAATTTTTACTGTCTCTCTGCTTTATGAGAAGCTAGAGTCAGAGGTGATACACAATAAGCAAGTTTCCAGAAGCCTGTTTGCTGAGCAGCTTCTGCATGCTGAAGACAAAGTGACAATGATAAAAGACCCATGCTGTTGATTACATTAGACAAGACAGGACAAAATAGCACAAGATGTATTAATGTTGAAGTTAAATTTAAATCCAGGTATAAAGTACTTCTGGCAGTGTGCATAAAGCAAGCGAGCTCAAAAATAAAGCACCATGCATTTATCCAGGGCTGGGGGTTCATCTTTCTAGGTTGTGAATGTTTTAAGATGAAGTTTGAAATAACAGCATTGTAATTTGAGTTGGAAATCCACGGACTGCCTTACTGCTTGTGAGGACTGCATTGTATGTGGAACTAATTTTCAGTTATTTTTTTTCTTGTAACATTTCAGCCTTTTTCTCAAGTCACTTTCCAAAACACTGTCATCTTTTATGTGTGACCTTCAATTTCTATTGCCATGTTTAGATAAGAGCAGCTTATTAAATATAATATTGGCCTATTCTTACAATTTGTAGCATTCCAGTAGCTGAGGCTTTTTTCATTCATTTTCTAAATGCAGTACAAAAATTATTTGATACCGTTAGGCTTTGTAAATTTCCTTACACAATCCCCACTTAAAATGCTTGGATGGTAAATACATAAGGACTTCTAAAGAAAGAATCTTTTGCTATTGGTTTCTGTGTTATTTTGAATTCATACAGCATGACAGTTTCACTGAGTGTTACAGCTGAAAGGAGATTTAAAGCCAGAGACGCTTTTGTACAAACGAGTCTTCCCAACTCCTGATCACAGCTCCAAGGGTCATCATTTGGATTATTATGGAAGATGAAAGTAGGAAGAATATTCTCTGGGAGGGATGAAAAACTCTGGGACCTTTTCCCCATCTTTTTCAGTTAAGCCTTTAGACTGACAGCTGCCTTCTGAGTTCTGATTTGATTGTGCCTGGGGTGGCTGATATTGGGGGTGTTAGGGAGACCTTTTATATCGATACAGTGACTGAGTCTTGTGATGGCCTAATGATTGTATGGAACTAGGAAGATATCCTATTGATCTATAGTGTAGTCTACCTATTCAGGTACCTGAAATATTCACACCTGTCTTTAAAAAAAAAAAAAAGGTTTTTAATTAACTCAATGTTGACTTAATCTAGCAGGATTTTCCAAAGATTGCAAACATTTACCCACCTGAACTAAGGAGGTGCTTGCTAATGAGATGAGAAATAATTTTTTTACAGATTAGAGAAGTGTATTCCCAGAAGAGTAGTGTAATGGAATAAGATGCTTACTCTAGAAGAGCTAAGAGTCTGTGACTGTTAGAACATTGCAGTACAGATGGTGGGTGAAGCAGGGTGCACCTGCACCAACAGCATGCAGGTGTAATATTCTTCCCTACCTCTTTCCATTTTTGCTGCTATGTCCTGCAATTTTAGAGGGGCAAAGAATTCAACTAACGAGTTAAAAAAAACCCGCAGCTGATGCTTTTCCCTCTAGGTCTGAGTTGAAATAAGAGCTGGAAATATGACTTTTTTTTTCTTTGGGAGGAGTAGGAAAAATATTTGCGGCTGTATTTCAAGTACTAATTAAAAAATGTGAACTCAGCTCACAGCACTCTAAATATATACATTTGAAGTCAGTATGAGTGGAATATTTATATGATATATATTTAAGACTAGTTTTTTGTACACAGTTTCCTAACTCCAGATCTTGGCATTTTGTTTTTCTTCACATTGTTCTTCAAGTTCCATTACTGCATACAAATGGCAAGGCACAGCTGTGCTTATCAGATTTGGTTTCTTATGCTATCTTGTTTCAGACAAAACAAGATAAGGGTTCGTTTGAGAATGTAAAGTCTTGAAAGTTTCACTTTTATATCAGTACCTACCTCATACGCTTATACCTTATTTGGCGGCTTTCACTAGAAGGAACAGCTACCAGGTGATTTTTGCATTCTGAATAGAGTACTAGCACAGAATAGTTGTATATCCCGTATTTTATAACTGAGGACTGTGAAGTCAAAATAAATAAGAGCAGTAAAAAAATCTATAACTGGGTATTTGTCTAATAGCAGAAGTATATCTATTCCTTGACGTTATGTCTATAAAAGAGAATTTGAATAAGTGTGGGTCATTTTTTCTATATAAAGTAAATAGCACAAGAATTCACATGTGGATAAATTGAAATCTAATCAGGATGGAATGCTGTAATATTACTTTTAAAGAGAATTATCACAACATTAGCTATTGATATATTGGTGAGGATCTATTTAAGGAAGTTGTCAAAATGTAATTTCATTTAGGTAGACGTTTTTTAACAGAGAACTTATCTAATGGATCATATTTGAGATGTGAGAATATTTAGATATTGGATTTATATTGGTGTATTTATTTCTTACTCTATTCACTTTTCAGTTTCTGATACTTGTGTTTTGGCAACATATCTGTTCTTTTAAAATTTCTCCCTTTTTCATTTCAAGGAACAGCAAAGGTATCTTACTGTTTACCAGGGTACCAAAAGGCTCTGCTATGCAAAGAAATGTGCTGCCTCAGGAACATTAATGTGACGTCAGTAGTGGAACCACAAGGAAGAAGAGAGGATGGGTTTCATGACAATTTTCACTTTCTCTGGAATTTCAAAAGATATGTCTTTGTCTAAGTACAGTAAGAGACTGATGTTTGTTTTGAAGCCTTGGTGGAGTCCCACAGAGAAATTATTTAGGAAATTTCTCTACTGTATGTTTGCTTGGCTTGTTGTTTGCAGGCAGTGTCGTCTCCCTATCACATGCTGTAATCAAACCACATCTCAGAAGAATGGGATAGACACGAGAGCTCTGGAAATTTGTCTGTACTGTCTTCTAGAATTTAGATGTCCCAAATCTCAAAGGAAAGCATCAATCTTCAATACTTAAACCCTTGCAATTCCCTCCCCTTCAATATTGGTTCCAACACCAAGTACAAGGGTACAAATGTTGTACAATGCCATTCCAACACAACATTTTGAAGCAGATAACATTTAAATGGTAAAAAGAAGCCTAAAGCTCACCTGAAGATTATATTTACATCCATAATTAACGTGTTATAAAAACACAAGACAGAAAAAATAACATATAACAACAAAATTCTTATGTGCATTTACATTTCTATCCAGAAATATGAACTGAAAACAGAAATATAAGAAAGAACTCATGGAGTAAATGTCTTCATTATTTTATTCTTACTAACTTTTCAGGAATGAGCTTATCCTTCAGCAGATGTCACGTTGTTATCCTTGGAAACTTAACGCAGTGAAAGTGATCCTGCTATGCATTGGGGCAGATACTACAACACAGGTACTATGCTGCTGCAGTAACTTGCAGTGATGTGTTTATGTAGCCATGCCTCATGGCTCGGAATTCCTAGATAAAACGCCAGAAAAATCATTAAATATATAAAAATATTTTACAAGTCATGAGATGCTGGTAAGTCTCTCCATGGATTAGTTCTTGTATTCTGTGCTCTCCCCATCGAGAGCTCTCAACATGTGACAGTAGATTCTTTATGATATTTGGAAGACTCAGTGACTTACACGTTCTTAAGTTTAATTAACTTTCAACGTGCTAACTCATACAGCACTCAAAGAGTGATAGGCATTTAGGGCATGAAAATAGTAAGACATGCTCATGTTTGCAAACTGTACAGCCAGAACAATTTATTTAAAACAGAAGGTTAAAGTTGCCTTTCAGTTCCTTTGAATTGTTTCCCCCTAATCTTCCTACCTCCTTTTTTTTGGTTTTTTGTTTACTGATTTATTATGTGTAGAGGATGATTATATTTAGATTGGAGTTTTAGAGTTTTGCTGCATATACAAAATAAGATAGGTAGTTCTAGCACTACCCAAAGATTCTCAAGTGTTTCTCAGTTGATTGAATCTCATGTCTATCCTCTCCTACTCTCTCCTATTCCAACTTCCATCTGTTATTTCCTGCTAGCACTTTATTGAAACTTTTGTATCTCTTGATTTGTATTGATTCATTCAGCTATTTTTTTGTTGGTTTAGGGTTTTTATTCTGAAGCATAAAAAGTTCTTTGTTTAAACTTCCACTCCATATTTTCTTTGACATGAAAATTAAACAACATAGTCATTTTAGAATTTGGTCTTCATTTCCTAAAGATTCAAAATCTGATTTCCTGCAGATGCATGGTTTGTAAACTTCATAAGAAGAGACAGGTTACGAGAATATAGGGCAAAAAGAACAATATAGTACTTAATGAAGGCTTTCTATATATATAAAGCAAAAAAAAAGGTTATGGTTTTCCTTTAAAAAATCATATATCCCCTCTGATTATGTTTTCAAAATTAAATTTTAAAATCAGTGATAGGTTCTCAACCTTTAATCATATTTCCAATACAAATATAGAACTTAGAGGAATGTGTTCAGACCTTTTTTATATGGAAAACATCATTAAGGAAAATACTCTCAACACAATGTTTGAATTTTTTTCTTGGTAGGGAAAAAAATTATTTATTACATTAATTACATTAATATTTATTACATTAATTTGTGCATAATTGTATCTTTACTGATGTTTACTAAAGGTGTGTCAGTTTTCACATCAGAGAGAGGTTTTCAGAAACGTGTCCAGGATGCTAATTTTCAAGATGTAGTGAAAGATCATCCCATTGACATCATCAGAAGAAGAAGCATTAAACTAAGAATTTGGAAATTTAGGTAAAATAAAAAAATAAAAATCATAAATAAAGTAGCTTTTCATTATGGTTGATATGTTAATTTAAAAAGATAACTAAGCACATTTGCCTGCTGGTCATGATTGTTACCAAACATACAACTTTGTGCATTTTATATCACCTTATCTTTAAGCAACTAATTTGGCCATGATGAAAATAATCAAGAGTTCCAAGCAGCACAATGAGATCATAGCATACTGGCAAAGAATCTAGGAACAATTGGTTTTAAAATTATTAGTGTCTGTGTCAGCCTCAGTAGAAAACAGTTATTCTCCCTATTAACTTAGAAGTCTGGGTGTATGTCAGGGACTGAAATGGTTCATGCCTCAAACATTGTTATGAAAGAGTTTTGCCCATTATAGCAAAAACTGTATAAAGAAGCTACAACCACAGAAGCCCACCCCTCCTTGTCGATGCTTGACTGGAACTCTGGACTGGGAGTAAAGCTGCCTAGATAAGATAAAGGAAAAACTATTGTTCAACCTCCCAGATTTAGGGAGAAACAAACAAGGCTGAGGGAAAGGAATGAATGCATCCACAAGAAAGCAAAACACAGCACAGAATCATCCCTGGCTGGCTTTGGGGTAGGGGAGACCACAGC
>VWZT01007527.1:69329-84078 GCA_013397055.1 Pachycephala philippinensis | reverse complement strand
AATATTTTCCTTGGTTTTGGGGATTTTTTTCCCCCATGATGTCATTACCAGTGCTTCAAACAGTCCAAAGGAAAGCCACGTTGAGCTCATTGGTGTCCCAAATGCTGTCCTGCTGCCAGCGTGTGAGGGACAGGGACAGCAAAGTAACTGCCAAAACAGACATGCATTTTTCTATGAAATACCTAGCTAGCTAAGGAACAAAGGAAATACATTATCAGAGCAAGAAAAGGATGCCTTCAAAATAGAAGGCAACAACAACCCAGCCAAAGACTTAGCATCACCTGAAGGTCTCCTGTGAGCCCCCCACTCGAGGAGCAGCAGGTGCAAGTGCTCTGTTCCCCGGGCAGCAGAGAGGTGCCACCTGTGTGAGCCAGATCCAGGGCTTATTTAACCCTCCCTGGGCAGCCAAAGAGCAAGCTTGTGGTGCCAGTGAAGAGATGGGGCTTGAGTGGTGCTGCTGGAGCACCTCAAGGATGTGGTGAGTGTGGTTTGGGATAGAAGGGGAGCTGGGCCCTTTCCTTGCTGCTCTCTGATTTGATTCTCTTTTCCTTGCAGGTTGCTGCTCCTGGCTGGATTTTTGCTGCCCTTAGCCCCTTGTGCTGATGGCCTGGGGGATCAGAATCTCTTGGGTAAAGTGCCCTCTCTGGGCTTTGGGTTTGCCTGGAGCTGCTTGCCCCCTGCCCTGGCAGGGAAGGGGCTCTGAGGGGTGGCTGGCTGGGGTTTGCAGGGTTTGCTGGAGCTCAGGGTGCTCTTCCCTCTGCAGGGAATGTGACCTGTCACAGGGATGGGATGGAAGTTGAGTTTTCCAGAGAGCTTGGCAACTCCTCCTGGCATGTGTGTGTGGTTGGTAGGTGCTGCTGCCCTGCCCCTGCTGCTGAGAGCTGCCTGCTGCAGGCTGATCTCCCCCTCCCTCCCTCCCTCCTAGATGTGAGCGGTGAGGAGATCCTCTCCTGTGACCACACCGTGGATTATGAGAGGCTGCTACTCAGTGTCCTGTTTGCCAACTGCACCAGCCTGCAGGTAAGGGGGTTTTCATTCTGGGAAGCTGCTGCAATGAAGTTGAAATTTTAATTTTTTCCCTGGCTTTAATAGGGTTTCTATTTCTAACTTTCTTCAAAAATAAGGATACTTACACTTCTGATAACTTAAAGCTGTTATAGAAGAACACTTCATGCCAAAAGCTGAAAAAAAGAAAACCAAACCTACTGAAATTCTTATTCTTTTGAGTTAAATCCCTCAGAGCTTGCCATAAATGTGTTCTCCTGTAAAGGACTTGAACTACTTGACAGGTTTTCTTGTAGGGAGATGGACCAGGTTCAGGAGTTTCAGAGCAGCAATCTATTTAAATATATGTCTATTGACAGACAATTAACACCATATGCTGATCACAGCTGCTGAGGCAGAGCAGTAAGTGGGAGGCCAAGACCAGATGCTTTACTGGTATCTGTTTTAGGTATTTGAAATACCACAAGACTGTTTTGCTGTTTATCAGCTCAGTATTTTTGGACAGCTGACTCTCTGGCACTACAGCCTGCTACTCCTTGGAGGAGTTCTGCAGTTATCTCTGTATCTTCTGCTCTTCAGCCTAACCCTGTGCCCCTCTGCTTTCCTAAAGAGCTCATCCTTTTCTTTGGGGTTTTTAAAACAAGAATTTATCTTGTCCTTGCACTGGTACAAACACCTAAACCTACTCTGAAGTTAGAGTTCAGTCCCAATGGCTTTTAGCTGGCCTCATGCTGTGGTGAGCACTGCTGCCTCTTTCTAATTCATGTCTCTTGTCTGCAGCACGGTCAGCACCAGCTCTGGTTGAGGCTGATGGTGAATGACACAATGGGAGAGGAGAAGAATGTCACCTACAGCACTCACTGTGACAGCATTCATGCAGATAAAGTCATCCCTCCTGTGTTTGCTGGTGCAACAAACTGCACAAAAGACTTCATGGCAGTAAGTGGAGGAGTGGGAGTGCTGCAGATCCTGCTCTGAGGCTTGCAAGGCAGGGTGGCTGTCTCCTGGAATTGTGTCTGGGATCCCCAGAGAGCTGGGGAAGGCTCCAGTGAGCTGCAGGGAGGGCTCTTGGCTGCATGTTCTTTTTGGCTTGGCTGCTCTCTCTTTGGAGAGCTGGTTTGCAAATGGTCATTAATGATGCACCCAGTCTGGCTCCAGTCCTGTTGCAGGGGAAGCTGATGTTGGCTGTCTGCTTTGGGAAGTTGAGATTTTGCTTTGTGGCTACAACCCTGCAAGTTGCTGTAGTCTAATTCCTGTGCTGTGTTCCAGGTTACCTTCCCTGGACTCATTTCAAGCCTTGGTGAGGAGCATATGGTATGTTCCTTGTGAAGGGAGCTGGGGGGGCGCCTGGGTTTTTGGCATAAACTGAGCCTGATGTCTCCAAATTGGAGCAGGGACCTCTCTGATGTACGCACATCTTGCTGGGAAGCCTAAATCTGTGCTGTCAAAATAGGCAGCTTGAGTGTAAAGCCTGGGAGGTGGCAGCCCTGCAGGGGGAAAATCTAATGCCTTGATGCTTCTGTGCCTTCCCTCCCTAAGCAAGGATCTGCTGCTTTGCAGGTTCCAGCAGCTCCCATGTCCTGGAATCTGTCAGTGGATGATGGAACCAGAATACATCAGCTGAGCCTTGGGCAGGCAACGCAGCAAGGCTACAACTTCCTAGTTGATGGCCACAACCTGATCTTTCAGGTGGCCTTTGCTGCCACTGGAGTTGTGTCCTACAAGGTATGTGAGTGGAGAATCAGCACTGAGGAGTCTCCCAGCCCCTGTTTGGGCAGCACTGTCTCCCTCTGTAGACCTGGGGAAAGCATTTTCAGGCCAGGGCCAGAGCTGATGTCAAACTGCTGCACTGCTGGGCTGAGCTGGTGTGGGCAGAGCTGTTTGGCTTTGCACAGCTGTCCCTGAACTGCCTGGCACAGGGAAATGGGGAGGCACAGGGTGCACCTCAGACACAGCACAGCGAGTGGGAATCTCCAGAAGCAGAACTCTAGCCACAGCCAGCCCTTTGAATATCTCACAGGCAGTCTCATGATCAGCAGCTGTTTCTAGGAAGGGTGAGGTGGGAAGAAACTGCTGTTTCAAACACGAATAGCAGCAAACCTGAGCCTGATGCAGTACAGGGCCCTCTGGGGCTGGTTTTATGACAGATCAGGAGCTGGGCACTGTCTAACAGAGCTCCCTCTTCTTTGTCAGCACAATGATAAGGTGCTCTATACTGTGGCACTCAAGCTCATGTATGGCCCTCCTGAGCATGGACTGGCTGTGGAATCAAGAATGCTCTGTGCTCCAGGTAATGCATGGAAAAAACCAGAACCTGACCTGCTTTGGTCCCAGGGAAAATGACGTTATATTTATCAAAGATTTATATTTATTGCAGGTCCAGCAATCTGTAATGCAACACACATGACTGTTGTCATCCCAGCCTTTCCAGGGATCCTTATGGATGTGGATGTAGAGAATAAGACCATCCCCATGGATCAGCTTCAGGAAAATGGAATCACTCTGGACACACAGAGAGGGGTCAGGCTCCACATTAGCAGGGGAGTCCTGAAGTCCAGGGTGAGTTCTGATCCTTGAGTCACAGGTGTTGGTGTGATCCTTGGTGCTTTGAGAGCCAGAGCACAGCAGCTTTGACCTTGACTAAGCCTCTGTCAAGTCCCTCATGCCCTGTGGCTGGCTGAGGGCAGGTGTGATTAGGATGAATGCAAACTGTCTTTGTAATAGATAAGCATCGTGCAAGGTAACTTGGGCTTCCTGGAGTCTTTTGGCAAAAAACAGATGGAGGGGAAAATATTCCTCTTGGAGGGGGTGGGTATTTGGCAGGCCTGGAGCAATGCAAATGAGCTTCCCCGAGGGCATTGTGCTCTTCAGGCTCAGTTTATTTGTTAATCAGCTCTAACAGGTGCATGTGTTAAAATGAGCTGTTGTAGCCACACTCCAAGAGAGTAACTCTTGTCCTTCAGCTACCTGGGGAGAGCTGCTCAGGACTCCAGTACTACCTGTCCTCTTTGAAACTGGCTTTTCACTTCCATGGGGAGACTGTGGCAATGGTGATGCACCCTGAGTGCCCCTGTGAGCAGCACACACCCATAGGTGAGTGAGTGACTCCTGCAGCCCCTCAGCACAGCTCATTCTTACACTTTGTGTTGGATTAGCTCATCTCACAACAGCTCCTGGCAGACAGAGCTGTCACTGACTCGCATGGCAATTTGTGTGAACCTCTGTTGCAGCTGCTGTATGCACCCAGGATGGGTACATGGATTTTGAAATCCTTGCTGAGAGCACCACCCCAGTGCTGGATTTGGACACGCTCAGGCTCAGGGACCCTCTGTGCCAGCCAGCCTACAGGTCACCTCTGAATGACAGGGTTTGGTTCCACGTCCCACTGAATGGCTGTGGCACCAGGCACTGGGTGAGTGTGTGGCCAGGGTTGGTAGGGTGGGATTCAGGCACTGGGAATGCCCTCACTAATGCTGTGAGTGTGTGGCCAGGGTTGGTGGGGTGGATTCAGGCTCTGGGAATGCCCTCACTAATGCTGTTATTTACCCACAGTTTGATGGGGAGCAGATTCATTATGAGAATGAGGTGAGGGCATTATGGACAGACCTTCCCCTGGGCAGGATCTCAAGGGACAGTGAACTCAGGTGTGTCTGGAAACCTCTTTAGGCTACCCAGTACTGTATTTCCCATACATCAATATATGACTTACCTGCTCCTTCCTCGTTCCAGGTTAACAGTCGTGTGCTCCTTCAGCAGTGGTGATGCCTCCCTCACTGTAAAAGTAGATAACCTTTCTCCTCCACCTTCTTCAGTGAACCAAGGTTCCCTCTCCTTAGTTCTTCTGAGCTACCCAGGTAAAGCTGGCTCTGGGCTCAGAGGCTGGGAATTGTCTGGAGCTTGTTGAGGGGAGGGTGTGTGAGTGAACTGTTCTGGTACATGGACTCCTACTGTCCTGGTGTGCTTCCTTCCTGCCCATCCATGCTGCTTGGAGCAGATTCCTCAAATCTATGGACAGAGAGCAGCTGTTTGACCAGCTGCTGTTGGAGAGCTTGAGACCCTCTTTGCATGCTGAGGTGTTTACCAGGGCTCTGGCTCTTGCAGAGGACTCGTACAGGCAGCCATACCGCGAGGATCAGTATCCCATCGTGAGGTACCTGCGGCAGCCCATCTTCCTGGAGGTTCAGGTGCTGAACCGCAATGACCCCAACCTGCACCTGGTCCTGGATGATTGCTGGGCAACAGCCTCACAGGATCCAAGATCCCTGCCCCAGTGGAATATTGTTGTGGATGGGTGAGTGCTGTGTCATACAAATGGAAGCACTTTTTGCAGCAAGTGGGGAGGATTCCCTAATTCTCCCCTGCTCCCTCTTTAGTAAGAGGCCCTTAAGTGCGAGGGCCGTCCAGGTACTGCCCTGGGATGCTGGAGTTTGTAGGAAGAAGGTAGCACCTTAACCTTGAACTTTAATCTGCTGCTTGAAGGAGTCAACAGCAACAACCCAAGCCTTCTCTACCCTGATGTTCTGACTTGGTTCTTACTTATTGGCAGGTGTGAGTATGACCTAGACAGCTACAGGACTGTGTTTCACCCTGTGGGCCGTGGTGTCAGCTATGCTAACTATCGCCAAAGGCTGGAAGTGAAGACTTTTGCCTTTGTCTCTGGTGACAAAGCCCTTCCTGGCCTGGTGGGTGACATTACCCCTGCTTGGAGCAGTAGTAGGAGAAGTTAAACAGACCTCTCACTGCTCTCATTCTCTGTCCCAGGTGTACTTCCACTGCAGTGTCCTGATCTGTCACCGCTTTCACCCAGACTCCCCTCTGTGCATACCAAGGTGCCCAAGGCCATCCAGAAGCAAGCGAGGTAATGTCTGAGTGGATTTTAGGTTGCACTGGTCCAAGATGTACCCCACTGCACTGTGGGGTTCAACTGTGCTGTGTTGCTGTTGCAGAAAGTGGGATGGGAGCTGTGAACCCTGCTGTGGTGAGCCTGCGGGGCCCTGTCCTCCTCGTGCCAGAAGAGTGGTCTGCAGCCCGAGGTACTGAGCCCGTGGGGGGCTGAGGGGTGTTGCTTGGGCTTAGTGAAGATCTGTCTCCACAAACAAAGTGCCTTTCCCCTTGCTTTGCAGGGAGCACTCTCCTGAGCAAGGAGGCGTGGGCTGGCATTGCGATGACTGCTGTTGGTGTCCTCTCTCTGGCCACAATGCTGCTATTTTTGGCTTTTCTTAAATGCCTAAAGAGAAGAGCCTACATGGTAAATGTGGTACATTAGTGTGTATTTCCAAATAAACTTGGAGCAGTCACTTGGTGAATTATGTCTGTCATGTATTCCCTCTCCTGCATCTAGTTATGTAAATCAACACTGCTCATCCTCTGAATATCTCCTTGTTGTAGGTTTGTCTTTAACAATGACTATAATATCTAATTTCCTGAGTGTCTTTGTTCTGAAACAGACCACTGCTATGTTAAATTCTTGTTGGACTTTGCAGCCAATTTCCTTTCTTGAATTGCTTATCATTGTTCACAATTGTGATTCCATTCAATTGGGTTTTTAGAAATCCATGTTGTGACAGTATCTGCAGTATGAGTAGCTCCTACAGCTGCTCTTGCAAACATGAGCCCTGTACCTGGAAATTAAAACCTGGCTTTACTGAAATAATTTAGCAACACCCAGCACTTGTGTTAAAATATCACTGTAAAAAACCCCAACCCTTTGTCCTTATTATGGGAATCAGATTATTACAAAAGGTCTTTGAAGGAGATATACAGTGACACCTCCCTTTTCTGTGTACAGTAGTCTAGAAGGACATTAGAAAAACCAAAGTGGACCAGGCTCTTCCTGCTGCCAGAGCTGATCTTCTGCTGGCTGGAAGCTCCATTGGCCACTTAATAGGGGCACCAGGAGTCTGTCACTTGGGGTCTCAAACTCGGGGAGGAAAAAGTGCAAGTACAGCTCAAGCTGTCCTGTCTGCACTGTGTAGATGCAACACTGCCCACCTGAGGTGAGGCAGTTTGTATTTTGGACACCTTGCCTCGCATAGTCAAGGAAATGAAGCATAAAACATAACTGCATGTGACAGAATGAAAGTGCTTTGCTGCAGCAGGAGTGTAACAGCCTTAGGTTAAACATTGTCTGGCAGCTTTGTGTGAGTGGGGAGAGTGATCATCACAAGTCCAGCTCTGTGGGCTCTGAGTGTGCAGGGTGTCAGATCAAGTCAGTGGCCAGACCCTGCCACTTGTCAAACGTGCTGTGCATAAACAGCACAGGCTCTGAGCTTGTCACTTAGCCATTATCAATGAGCTGTTCTTAATGCAGCAGATTTCAGGCTGCATTTTCTAAGTATTAGTGTGTATTTCATGCAAAGAGAGCATGGAGTAGAGACCATGATCAACATGACCACTAGACTTAATGCTAGTGTTTAATCGAAGTTATAATAATATAAACACAATGAAACTATGAATCTCACATTGCAGCCACTTATTTGCAAGTCAGTTACTGTCAGCAGCCTGACAGAAGTTAGGGTTGAAAGAATTACTTAAGCTATTGTCAAGCAAACAACCTGCTGTACTTAAGTCTTGTTGACTTAGCACTTGGCTGGAATATGAAGTATTTCTGCAGAAGCTAGATAAGTGGTGCTTGATGAAGAGGGTTTATGTACTTGACAGTGTGTTGTACTTAACTGTATGGGCTGTTTAGCTCTTCTGACCCGAACAAGGCTGATCTTAATGTTCTCCCTCTCCATCCTTCTTGTTCTGAAGTGTGGGGGAAAGATCTCAGTGCATATTCAGGTAGAGAGGTTTCCCTGTTTCTCATTGATAGAGTTTGAACCTTTGCTCTGGGATGGCTGGAGTTTACTAAATAATGTTACAATGATAATTGTGTGAATGTAAACATGCTAGTTAACATCCCAATAAGCTAAAATATTTCTCATATATCTTGCATATATGAATCTGCAGACTTGCACTAGTGAAGGTATTTAAAATAACTCAGGTACCTTTAGTAATGGAAGCAGTGAGAGCTTCAGTTTTTCTCTTTGACTTCTGTATTCTGTACTATTTTTACTGCCTGAGGAGGTGAGACAAAGAGGCTGCACATGGTGACAGCTATCTAGGTCAAAGAGAAGGTTTTTCTTGCCTGGTTTCTGCCCCTGGCTGCTATTGTCTGCCTAGGGAAAGACTTCAGATGTGGCATGTGACAGGAGATCTATCCCTGGTCTCTGGCAGGGTTGACTATAGTTCTCTCAGGGTGGCTCAGTTATGCTCTTTGGGGTGGTTTGACTGAAGACTCATATAATTAATTTTAATCAAGGAAAACATAGGATTTTGTTCCCTATTTTGTAAATTATTTACCTTAGAGCCCAGCTTCCCTCTCCCTCTCTGTGTGCTGCTGCCCCTCTGTCCCCTGTTAAAAGCGTGTTATCTGGAAAGTTTAAGCTCATCTTACAAGTAAAAAAAGTTCTTTTCCTGCATCCAGGCAGGTGTCTCCCTCTTCTGCCACAGGGCAGGGTGAGGGGGGGATGATGGTGCAAGGGGAGCCAGAGGAATGGGTCAGGGACCCTACTGCAGGTGGAGGCAGCATTGACTCTGCAGCCTGAGCCCAAGCAGCTGCTTCAGGAACCACACCACAGCTGGTTGCTCCAAATCTCCTTAGACATGGGATGTTTGGGGTCCCCTGGGATGTAGGGCCATGAGAGTGGCTGCCTATTAAAGCATATTTATGCCTAAAGTAAGGGGCAGTGCAGCAGATCTGTGAGAGCTGAGTAGGCTGAGGAGCTGGCTGGGAATGGTGCCACCGGGGTGGGAGTCTCCTGCCAGTTTCTTGTGGGGTTGGTGCTGTTCTGCAGGAATCTGAGAGCAACTGAGAAAAGGGGGACGTGGCAGCATCTCCCCAGCCCATCTTGCTAAGAACTTCTTAGCTCTACTGCAGTCTTTAATAATTTAAAGAAGAAAGCAACCTATGCCCTCATTTTAAGGCATGGCCTTACTGTTTCTAGTAAAAACACCTGCTCTATGCTGACCTAGTTTTTATTTCAGCATCTTCCCCCTTGAAAACCACACTGTGGTGATGGCACAGCACAAAAAGCAGCTCTTGGTGAAAGGACACAGTGAGAAGCCCTGAAATGACAGGCTGATAAGTATGCAAAGGTCAGGGCAGCAGGAGTGAAACTGCTCCAAGTTTACCTACAGGTAACTGAGAGTTCACAGCTTTAGCTCCTGCTAAGTGCTGATGACAGAATGAATTATATAAAGAAAAATAAATTTAAAATGCAGAAGGAAATGGTTCATATGGGGTCAGACTCTGAGTGGGACTGAATTAACTTATTTTAGTGTCTGCTGATGTTAAGTAATGCCTCTTCCCTTCAGCAGAAGATGAGGGCATAAAGGAAATTCAGGAGAAAGGACTCAGCTGTGTATCCATGTATGAGCTGTGCTATGAAGGTTTTGAGTGTTGTTAGACAGGTGTAAGGGCTTTATTGCTGTCTTTGGAGGTGCCTCCTGGAAAGCTCTTGCAGGCAGCCTTGCCTGAGGGAAGGCTGGTTCTGTGGCTTTGTCATGTTTGCTGAATTAATGTGCCATTAAGACAAAGGGCTCCTGGAACTCTTCTGGGGATTATTTCACTCTACAGCTGAAGTGTGGGGCCAGCTTAGCCTAAGGGCTGGAACTATTACCACAGCTACTGTGTGGAGCACGTTACAGCTCAGGTAGGCTTTGTGTCCCTGTTAGTCAAGCAGCAGGCTCCTTCATGCCAAACTAAGTAAAACTAATTTAGAGCTTAGACGTCTGCATTTCCTTCACAGGCATGAGAAGGTGAGTAAGCTGCAGGTTTTGGCTCAGCAATGTTGGCCGTATAAAATACTTTAATCGAGGAGAAAAACTCAGCTCCAAATGTAGCCTTCCTAAAAGGAGATATGAAAAAGTTGTTTTTACTGTAGAATAAAAGAGACTAATAAGGCAATCTGGTTAAACAAACAGCACTTTATTAAACTAATATAGTTAGATACCTTCTTAATGCTTAAAAATAAAATAGCATTTGCAAAAATGAATAAAGTTTAAATAATGTACACGAAGTTACAACCGAGAAGCAAACCAGGCACTTTAAATACCTAAACAAATAGGAAAAAATGCAAGACCTAAGCATACCCCTGATATGATGAGGCAATTAGGATAAGGAAAATATCCCTTTGGAATGACATAACATCTAAAGGTAGATAAAAGCTTAGACCACGACTTAACATATAGCAAACCCACTTTTCCCTGTATAATAAATATAAAGCACTGGCATGGTGTACTCATACTATTTTAACAAAGGTTGTTAAGGCTTACAAATGTTTTTCCACATTCAAAACATGTTTCTACTGTTCTGAACTTTGACACTTCTGTATTAAAATGACCACTGCTATGTTGTAAAGAGAGTACATTCAGAACTCCAGTATCTGAGAAGTCAAATACCTCCCTCCCCTTTCTGCCCACCTACTTGCCACTGACTTAACAGTCCCAAATATTGTTACATCCCTTTACCAAACTCTATGGAACATTCCATCATGTACATACACTTACTACTGCAATGCACTGCTGCTTATTGGTTATTCTTAACATCCCTTTTACAATGCCACTCTAAGATGTATATTGATTTTTCTCAGTTTCCAGGAGTACACAATGGTTGAATGCTCAATGAGTAAACAATTACATAGCAAAGGCTGGAATTGTACAGCTAAGTGCCTATGAAGTGGGGAGAAACCCACTTATTCACTCTTTACAGTATTGGCAGAAAGATCCAAGACAGGCTTCTTCTGTGGCAAACTTCCATTACCATCTTGCTTCCTCATTTGATCCCTGTACATGAGAAAAGAATGGGTTTAGGGAAGAACAGGCTATAAGATTATTGCCCTTTTAACTTTTTGCTCAAAAAAGCTGAGCACTGTGAGATGTCCCAGATAGGTTTACATCTGCTGCTGGTCTACCTTAGCTTCTCTCAAAAGACAGAACACAAAAATAGATGGTATTATCTGTTTTAACATCAAAGCTGTAGGTCAACAGGGCTGGTGTGTAGGCTGGGTTGTGCATCTGGATATGCTATGGAAAATGGAAGTGTTCTGGCACTGGTGGGCAATGCTGTGCACCTGGCAGCGTGCCCTGGAACAAGTGTGAGCACCGTGGGCCTTGTACCATGCTTTTCTCATCCTGCTGCCATCTCAGGCAGCTTTGTGTGTCCTCGAGAGCTGTGCAAACACAGCTGTGCTGAAGGAGCAAACTGAGAAAGCCTAGAAGGGAGCAGCTGGGATTTTTCTTCTTGCTCTTGCCGCTGCCTCGGTGATGACTGTGGTTCCTTCCCTGGCAGGTATTTCAGGGGGCCACAGGTGGCACTCCAGCACAGCCTGCTGCTGCCTCCTGCTCCCAGCTGCCTGGCTGAGGCAATGCTGCCTGAAACAGGGCCCAAAGTCCTGGGAGGCACAACCAGCACCCTGCACCTGTACAGTATCCCACAAAACCTGTTATTTCTGTTTTGACCACACTGTCCCTTTTCAGTACTCCTCTGCCTATCCCAAATCTACAATTGATTTTGGTCCCTTAACTCTACAAGTGCAGGTAAGCAGAGATAGCTGGGTCATCATGCAGGAAGAACTGCAAAACGTTCATCCTCTACATAACATTCGACTTGGCTGCGGGTTTTAATGACATTTAAAGCAACACATTGGCATGAGACAAAGTTGTAATTTACTGCCTGATGTCATGTTGTGTTAGCACATTCAAATTTAAACACCATTTCTATTTCTTCCTTCCCACATAGGAAAAAGGGTGTGTATTAACACTCAATAGAATACCTGCGGATGATCAGACATCTGTATGCTGTGTATTAAGGCATGAAGGTAGCCCAAGATTCAAAACATTCAAGAACCATTGTTAAACTAAGCAACAGTGGCTCATTTAGAAAAAATGAAGCAATCAATGCAATAGCATGGTTGCAGAGTTTGAAATCCAAGCATGGATCAAGACCTCCAGACTCACCTTGATGCACACCAGTAGCTGACCAGAGTCGAAAGTGCAACGTAAGAAACACTCAGCACTCCAGAAACTCCCAGGGACAGAGCTCCCAGGCCACAGAGCACACAGAGAAGGGCTATGCCACCTATGGCTATGACAACACCTAACAAAACAACAACAGTTTGTTATTTAAACAAGTCTATGTACAAAGTAGAAGAGCTGACATTCTACCATAACCCCAATTTCAAACCATTTGGGAAAACAGTCTTACTCATCTGGCTAGCCTCTATAAAAGCTATGCATGCTCAAGATAACTGGTTTAGGCATATCCTGGTGACTGAGAAAAGAAAGGAAAATAGGATTTCCCCTGTATAGACTACACTTAATCAGATTACTGTTCTTGTATTAAGAGTGTTACTACTGCTGAGACCTGAGGACTACACACAGAAATCCTCAACTGCTTGGACTCGGACTTCCAGAAGGAAGAAGAGAGGAAAAGATAACGTGCCTTAAAAGGGAATAGGTAAGTAAACACACACGAATGCATACAGTACCTTCCATGACTATCACACCAATACAGGCCATCACAGCTGTGGTAACAACAAAAACCAGGAAAAACGCAACGGGAATAGCTGACACTGCAACAAACATCAGGAGTGACAAGGCAACAAAAGGATGGTCATCTAAATATTGGCCAAGGCGAGAATTCATAAAGGCAACAACCTGCAGATGAAAGAAAAACAGTTCAGATTTTTTTCTCTCTTGTCACAGATACCTTTCACAGATCACTGCCAGTGTAGTGAACTACAAGTAGGACAGATCCTTTGTCAGCCTGCAGCTGGAGCTGCTGTTGCCTCTTTGTTTCAAAAGCACGGGGATTTGCTGCAAATTTAGATAACTTCAGAGCAAATATAATTCTATCAACGACAGATGTGTTTCTCTTGGACTTCCCAGTTCTATTCTTGCACTATAAAAAACAACAAACCCACGAAAACCCAACCAATGTGAAAGCAAGTAAAAAAATAAATTAGTCTAGCTGCAGCTTTCACTGGGGTCTCTGCAACCATTGTTTTGAACTAAAGAACTCTATTTGTTAATTTAAAAATCTGCAACATTTTAAAAAATAATCAATTTTTCTTTTATCCGTGGCTTAGTAATATCTGCAACCTGCTCATTTATGGAATCTAAGTACAGTGCAGGCATGTCTGTATCAGAGAGTTGTTAAGAATTTAACAATGTTACTAGTAACAAAAAAATCTTTTTACAGAGGCAGTCATTGCTATACACTGGAATTTTACTGCAGCAGTTTCCCTTCTCTTAAGGAAACACCTATTGTAGTTTTAGTTCTTTTTATAGCAGTACAACCATTTCACTAAAATGCCACTCTACCATCTCAAAGGGTTATGCCAGTAAAACACGAAAATGCAGAACCAGGCTTCCCTCTTTCTTGGATGAAGGTGTGGAAGCACAGGCCTTCCCATAGGCCTTACAATGTTCACTTGAAAAACAGGGAGTGCATTTAAATAATTCAGGGTGTGATATCCTGATAGTTATGAAAGGAGTAGCTTTATAAATATATAAAATTACAATCCAGACCCACATTTGCGTTGCTGTGGATGGTCTGTATCACGGAGTGCCATTGCTTCTGTAGTTCCTGCATTTCTTTAGACATGTTATTAATCCTCAGCCACGATGTCTTCTGAACTGCCAGTTCTCAGTCAGCCATCCAATTTCCCTTAAAATTAAGGTACAATTAGTAATACGCTCATACTTTTTGAAAATGAAATGTTTCTTTTGTATAAAGAGAGAATGGAGTTTTTAAATGAAGTGATCACAGTCTAAAACATTACTTTTACAAAAGCACATCTAATGCAGAGGGCTTGTCCCTGCAAGCTCTTTTGAAACTCTCAAAGCCAAGCAGCAAGACTGGTGACTCTCGCCTTCTTTCTTTGTAACATTAACCCCGTGCTTACCCATCAGGGTATTCAATTACCAGTAAAAACACCACTTCTAACTACCTGCATGGACAATTTGTTGCTATTGGTGCTGGAAACCGGTAACACACTAATGAGACGTATTTCTGTGAGTATCCTTGCACTCAGCATTGAGAGCATATCCCATACAGCTTCAAAACGCTGCGTAGAAAGGCAAAATACTTCCAGATGCTCTAACATATTTAATTGTGGCAGTTTAAAGGAAACCTCAGCTCAGCAACCTCCCTGAAAATTCCCAGCTGTTGTTGCCGGGGGAGCCTTACGAGGGGCAGGTTAGAGGATGCATTGTTCGCAGCCCCGAGCAGGCAGGGTGCAGCATCCCTGCTGTCCCCCCGTGCACACCCGCGGGCCCTGCGCGGCACTGTCACACACAGCGGCTGAGCCCCGGCTGCCGGCAGGGCTGGGCAGGAGCTGCCCGCGGGGCGCGCCCGAGCCCGGGCGTTACCTCCGCCGGCGCCCGCGGCCTGCACCGGGCACCCAGCGCCGCGGCCAGGGCACCGCAATCACCCCCTCTAACCACCGCTGCAGCCACCCCCACTAACCAGCGCCCCGGGCGGACAGCGGGTCCCCGGCGTGTGTCCCCCGGAGGTAAGGGGGGACACGGCCCCGCTCCCGCAGCGCTGCCAGGCCGCGGCTCTCCCGCTGAGCCGGGAGCTCGGAGCCCGGGCTGGCGGAGCGGGACGGTGCCGGCCCCGGGAGCGTCCCGCTCACGGCTCACCTGCGGCTGCCGCCCGCCGGGCCGCGGCCCCGCTCGGCCCCGGCTGCCGGGCCTG